>CAODLS010872664.1:0-12632 GCA_948243855.1 Flueggea neowawraea
GTACGTTGTGACCCTATAACGTACGTGGAAATGCTTCCAGTAGCTACGAGTTTCGAATAAACACATCTCAATGTACGTCTTAGTCAGACAACGTACGTTAGTCATCCTCGTCCCAGATAACGTACATCTTACCTATGTAACATATGTCATGCTACTTTTCCAGACAACATACGTCTTGCACAACGTGCTACGTATATTGTACACTCTGCCATCACATACTCAACATTTCACGTTTCCCCACATGCACCGAACTTCCCTCGAGGTTTGATGACACCTAATCCTTAACAAATACGTCCGATTACTTTCAAAGTCAAATCAAACTCGATCGGAAGTCTACATGACTCATAACCAAAACGGGCGGGATTTTACAGTTAATAAGGTTTAAAACTCTTGTCCCTATTATTTGCCTTCTCTTTTTCAGCGATTTTTTAACTTCATCATCTATTTAATTCTCATGGTTTCAACTATTTTATTTTATTTTATTTTATTTTTTAGTTTTTATGGCTAAAGCAAAAGCACGAAACATGACCATAACAAAGTGGGGGAAGGATGGCCATCCTTTCTGTTTCAAAGAGTCCAATGTAGCGGCTTATAAATATCACTTATCTTTTACATTTTTTAACCCTTTCCTCGTATATTTTTTGTCATCATCTCCCTCACACATTTGCTTAATATATAACCCTCACATCACGTGCACAACACATTCCTTCCCATTCCACTCCTCCCTCCATTCTCAAATTCATCACTCTACGAACAACCTTATCTTCTCTCCATCACACTCATTCTCTAATGGAACTGAAAGAATCACACAACTCTTTCTCTTCCTCCATTACTACTTCTAGGTATAATACATTTCTCTTCTCGCTCTTACTTTATTCTTGTTATCGTTGTTATTGTTGTCTACACACTACGATAAAACAAAGGTTTTGACATTCTCCCGCTTGAAATATCACTCCTCACATTTTTATGCATAAAAGTGCGATAACGGTTTTTGAATTCGGTTGAGAATGTCAAAATCTTAAGAGTATTAAGTCAATTTTTATGTATTGAGATTAGTTTTTTATACGATTCAAAATGTATGATTTTACCTCGTTAAAGTATAAAAATCATCTTAATTATGTTGACTTGATCTTGTGTAAGATTGTTTGTTCTTTTAGTAGCAATTCTCTTTTGTATGGTGTCTTTATTTTTGCGTGGAATTTTTATGTAGAATTATTCTTAATTTCAAGACATTTTTGTTGTTGCAATCATATTTAAGGATTATTTCTCGAAAGATTTGAAATCGGGATAGTAATTAAGGAAACAAAGCTATACAATATAAGGTCACAAAGATTCACATTATATATTTCTTTTTTGCTATCTGTAACAAGAATTATAATTTTATGTACCAAATTAAATGTAGATGGTGGTCAAAGGACACGGTTGCAATATTCACCGGAGCAAACAAAGGAATCGGGTTCTCTTTAGTGTAGCAACTAGCACAAGAAGGCCTCAGTGTGATTCTAACTGATAGAGACAAAGAGAGAGGTTACAAAGCTGTTGAGTACTTGCAAAGAAGCCATGGCCTTCACGTAAATTTCCACTGCCTTGATGTGTCTGATCCTGCTTCCATTTATGCCTTCGTTTCCTGGTTCAGAAACAATTTTGGTGTCTTGGATATTCTTGTAAGTTAATTAATTTCTTGATTATTAGCTCAATATATTTTTTATGTCATTTTATTTTCTCTCAATTTTTTAATACTGAAATTGACTTTATTAACAAACTCATTAGTAACTCATCATTACCGTTCTTTTTACATTTAACTTCAAATAGATCTGCATTTGTATCTTACTTATAATTATAAAACTGCACCACAATTTTGGCTATTTCTTCCTAATTCGCTCCTATCTCTCGGTCATGGTCTTATTTGCTGGTTTTTCAAAACTGTATAGGAGAGAGTTTTGTCCTTGTATTTCGTTGTATATACTGTTTTTTGGCAATAAAATTATCATACTCTTAAAAAAAATTCTCATTTATAGCTCGTTATACGGCGGCCTTGGGCCTAATTATATGATTTAATATTTGTTCATTAATACTTGATCAATACAGTTAATTATAAAACTTAGTTTATATGGAACTAATTACGTTTGCCAGTCAATTGCTCACATGCAATAATATTCTTGTACAGTAATTAATACATTCTATTTTTTATGTTGCACTTGTCAATAGTTGCCTGCCATTTGATCAACAAAATGCAAATATATGGAGAACCGACTGAAGCTAAGTGCTATTCATTTTTGTAATCTCTACTGACTACTCATAGGTCATGCAATTAATATTAATCCTTACTCGGAACAAACAAGGAAAAGAGAAAATTCCTTGCTCAACTAGTTATATTTGTCAATACCTACCAATAAGAGGTTGCTTTAATATTTAGTAAATATATTGCTCTCAATAAACTTTTTAAAAGGTGAGAAAAAGTTAATTTTTTAAAAGAAATTAGTTTTTAAATATACGATTAGATATTGATGTCTTCTTCAGATAATTAATCAACATTGTAAAGTTTTAAGCTAGCTAATCCAGTTAATTAAGAAGTGTTTTTGTTCATTGAGCCAGTTCCACTATAAAGCAATTTGTCATTTGTAAACATTACATAATTGTTGGGTTTTAATTTTTATGACAAATTGCTTGGATAAATCATCGTCTTATTTCAATCCACATATATTTTCTTGAAAAAGGCCAAATTTTAAACAAATGGAATTTTTTTATGAGTGATTTTGCTGTCATTATTTGGCATCTTAGGGCATTTTTTAATTAGTTGGTGGGTAGTTCATAAATTAATTACTTTGTTTCCCCTCATAGTCAGCTATATTAATATATATACAATTCTTTTTGGAATTTTTGTGTTTTATGATCCTGAACCAGTAGTTGAAAAAGAGTTCACATTATTGTTGATCAGGTGAATAACGCTGCCGTTTCGTTCAACGACATACATGAGAACTCGGTGGAACATCCAGAAATTGTAATTAATACAAATTTCTATGGGGCCAAAATGCTTACAGAGGCACTTTTGCCTACGTTTCGCCGCTCTGTCACCAAAAAGTTGTATCCTTAGCATCAGCTCAAGACTTGGTTCAATTAATGTGAGTAATATTAATAGTTTTTTAATTTATTTATTATTATTTATTTTCACTATTGGAAGTAACATTAATTAGGTCAAAACATGACTAGCTAGTCTTCTACTCTAAGAATTCAGTTTCAGTTCAATTTTTTCAAGAAAAATAGTTTTTTAATCTCAACTCGAGACAAAATAGTGACTTGTTATAAACGTCATCGTAAATGTTTCGGCGAAAACAATCTTGTAAAATCGTTCATCTGCACCTGTTTTCGTCTTATAGTTCATAACGGCCCTCTTGGGAGCTTCAAAACGTATTGCCTACGTATGAAAATTTGTAATTTAACAATTAGATATAAATATCTATTGATCTTTTAGGAAAAAGAATTCAATTTTTTAAAAATTGAATTCCTATATATATACACATAATAATTCTTCCGATCCAAATAATTAATAATTTACCAAGTAAGATTGATTATTTCTCCAATAATCTGATTTGGGCCAACTTAAATGATACTTGAGAGTAAAAAGATTTATGTGAAAAATCTAGCAATATTAAATTTCATACCAATCGGTGTGAATAAAAATTAGTATGGATGGTGCCTGTAAACCTTGTGTGATTTAAAATAGAAAGTAAAAATTATTTTTGATGTTAAGAAATAAAAATTTGTAGTCTCGATATAGTTAAATAGACGATTGAAAATTTTCAGCCTAATTTATTTTCATGAACATATCGTTTTTTCATGCAGAAAATAAAAAATCCTAACATGAAAGAGGTGTTACTGAGTGAGAAGCTAACAGAAGAGATAAAATCAATGGTGAAATCATTTATCGAAGACGTAAAGAGAGGAAAATGGAAGAACAAAGGTTGGCCAGAAATATGGACTGAATATGCAGTATAAAAAATGGCATTGAATTCATATTCTAGGGTTTTGGCAAAACGTTATAAAGATTGGGGATTGAGTGTGAATAGTTTCTGCCCTGGATTCACTCAGACGTCAATGACACGTGGCAAGGGCACTCATTCCGCCGATGATGCTGCTCTTGTTGGTGCTAGGCTGGCCTTGCTTCCTCCTCAAGATCTGCCTTCTGGCAAATTTTTTATTGGATTTAGCCCTGGCATTGTTTCTAAATTGTAATAATGAGATTCATAACTGTCAAACCACATGAATAAAATTCATGTAGAGTTCTTAATGTTGGATTTTGCCCCCGGCATTGTTTCCATTTTTTTCATCAAAACAATTGATATAAGTTAAGTCACTCTTTTTTGGATAAGGCATTTTATTTACTTCGATCAAAAATCGAATTTACGACTCTGTAATACTTGAATTGACTATGATATCAATGTGCTACAAGTCCATTGGTAGTGCTACGTCACTTTGAACGTAAACACTTAACGGAAAATTTATTTTGGGTCATAACTAATTTAATTTTCAAAATTTAGGCTCATTTAAATATTTTTTTAAAAAACTGGGGTCAAATTTATGCAAAATAAATAATTTGAGATTTTAAAGTAATTACGTTCGGAAAAGTCATTATGTTGAAAAAATTGAAATACTAATTAACTAATATTGCTAGATATAAATACAGATTGAGCAAAACTTTCTTCTGACTTCTTAACTTGTTTGTTTGGTGAAAAATATGATCTAGTTATTTTTTGTTGAATAGGATTTTCGTTTTAATTTTGATTTTCAAATTTTTACTAGATGATGAGACGAACACAAAGCACTGATTTGTCTGTGACTTTGTTGACATGGCAGTCTGACTCATTATTCCGACACCAAAGTTCAAAAAAATCGGCGATTATATGACTATCTGGAACTCAAACAAAATCATTAATCGCATTTTGGAACAAAAATTGAGAATAGTGACCATGTTGTACCCGATCTCAAATTTGAGTGACCGTGAATGAAATTAACCCCGAATATTCATTCTACTCCTTAATTTGAGTTTGGAATGGAGAGATTATGCGCTTTTTTTTTTTTGGATCGAGAAGGAAGGGAGATTTTATGCTTTAGTAATACTCATAGTCGCCATTAGAAAAAGATTGACCTTAATCGACAAAGAAGGGGTGCATACAAAACACGAGGGAGGATGGAATCAAGAAAATGTGGGAACTGATCAATCAAAAAGTCCAAAGTTGCAGGAATTACCTTGTCCACTGGTCAGGTATCTAGCTAGATAACACATCTCTATATACTTACTTAAAATCTTCTCTTTGATTAAGTGCTTGTTTGTCTCTCCAGAGTTGTCTTGTAGTCGCTCTCCTTTATTCAATTTTATCAACATTTCTACATCTTCGTACCAGTATTTTTATTTTTTTTTCTGCTCAAATTGAGCAAAATTATAAAAATACTAATATTTATTCACATTTTAACTAGTTAAGAGGGGAAGAGACTGTGACTGGTCGATATGATCAAATTGCCATATACTGTTCCCACTTTCTTTGGAGTATCAGGATGATTGGTTCGTATTCTGATTTGACAAAATGGTTGGTTCGTCAGGACATTCCAATCTAGTTAGACGAAATATATTCATTCAGCATACTATTATTTATATTCTGAAAAGATTTGTCATTCTATGTAATTTTTTATTATGCAATTTGTTAAAACAATTTATTTTTATTCAATTTATCTAAAATAAACATCCCACTGATACTGTGCAAACGGATGGTACGCTGATATTGTACACTTCACAACATAGAGTTGCACCATATATTCATGATTTATATACACATAATCAACTTGTATAATACTGTTTGTTGCCATGATATAATCTGATAAATCCTTTAAACCTTGTGAATAACTATTCAATAAGGACTTGATCATTGAACAATTAGCCAGTCGACTATGAAACAATCGAGATAGACTCCATAATGCAACTTTGTGACCTTATCTTACACGAGCATATCGATTAGCACTTGTGTCTTATCCAGACAACAGCAGGTCGTGGCACTAGCATTTTATGCTTGACAGCTACTGCATTGCAGACGATAATGTTTACGAAGAAATTTTTTTTTCACATAACTTTAATAAAAAGATTATAATACGGACAACGTGTAATGGTAGAAGTTGTTTTTTTTATATATATATATACATGCTGACGCCAAACACATAATCACACTTTCACAATAAAAAAATAAATAGTAGAGTAAATAAGATAAGAATACGAAAAACTTTTTACGTGATTTGGTATTTAGTTTTTCAATAGACTTATGTCCACAATTTCACTAAGATAATGTTTAAAATTTTTGAATGGAAAAAAATTGTTAAAACCCTATCTCCTACAAATTCAAAGTCTAAATTACACCTTTTCTCTTATTAACTTGACCTAAAATTTATGATGCAAAACAACTAAGACTCAAAATTTATTTATAGGGTAAAAACCTATTGTCAACCATACACTTAAGCAATGTGAGAGCAATATTTTCTCCAAACCCATTCTTAACTAAAGTGAAATTCGGGGAGTTATCCCAACAAATCATCCGTCCACCCAAATCCTTACATATCCCAATAGTTCTAAAAAACTAAACTCTTTTTGCGATTTTATCTTCTTTGTTTTGCTATTTCCATCATTAAGACAACATTCATCCAAATAATAAATACTCTTTCTCTTTTTCCTTCCACACAACACTAAGCTATCATTTTTTAACACATTGCAAAACCCTCCATCACTAACATACTTATACCCACGATATGCCAATTCACCTAAAGAAAATAAGTTGGCTCTAGCACTGGACACAAAGTTTACATTAGCAAGTGTTTTGACAATACATTATGGAGCTTCAACTGTAAAGTATTTTTTCCATATTAACATCGTTTGCACCAATAGCTTGAAAGATTTAGGTAATGAAGCTAACAGGAGTAATGATTGCTCTTCTTCCTTAATTTTCTCACCCAAGTTCAACAGCTGACAAACTAATTGATTAAAATTATTAATGTGGTTATGAATATTATCTTCCACATCCATTTTTAGCAAGTATAGATCCATATTCAGATACAACTGGTTAATCAATAACTTTGACACATAAGTGCTCTCTAATTTATGCCACAAAACTTTAGAAGATGTCTCCTTACAATAATTTTAATTTGAGGAGCCAATGCTAACCTGATAGTGCTGATAACCTCATCATCCAACACGATGTCAAGACCTTGTTGCACCAAGTAGTCCTGGATCCTGCTCTGCCACAATGTGAAATTACTCTTTCCATCATTGGAACATTGTACTTCAATGTCATAGTCGACATATTCTCCACAGCTTTGCTTCTACTTTTTCTCTTTTCTCCTTCCTGGAATAAGCCTTCAGATTTAATATCACTTGTTGAGGGCTAACATACAATCACACCCCATAAGAAAAAATAAACAATAGAGAAAAATAAAAGAGAACACGATAAATTTTCAAGTGGTTCGGTCCCTCAATAGACCTACGTTCATGACTCTACTAAAATAATGTTTATAATTTTTAGACTGATAAAATTATTAAATCTCTCTCACTCCCACAAATTTAATGCTCAAATTACACCTTCTCTAATTAACTTAACCTAGGATTTATGATAGAAACTCAAGTCCTATTAATAGGAGAAACGCTCTTTGTCAATCATACGCTTAAAAATTACGTTTTATACAATTTTAAGGGGTATTTAATTATGGTGACAACAAGGAAAAAATAAATAAGTTGATGGATTCCCATGTGTTAAGCCGAAAAAATATGTTGTAGTGTGTAGTTTCCTGAATGAAGAAACGTTTTCGCGTTATGTGCCGTAATTTCCTGGAGTAGTAGCTTCGACCAATAAGCTCCCCAAAGCCAAAACCCGTAGATAAAACTCAAACGGCGTCGTTCTCAGGCACCTGCCTATCGAAAAAAAAATAGAGAACCACTTGCACCGTCACGGACGAGTTCACTCGCCTTAAGCCGCCGCCACCTCCTCCGCTCCTCATCTGCTTGATTTTCAGGTTGTTTCCTCTCTTCTTTCTCTCTTAATCATTTCGAATATAGCAGGATGTTTTCAGGTTGAGGATATTTTCGAATATCATTTTAAGTATGTTGTAGACCTATTCATTGAGGTTTACTAATATAGCAGGATTAGTTGATAGTCTTGATTATCTTAAGATTTCAATTTCTGGTTCAATTGGTTTATATAATATCACTACATCAAACCCTAGCTTGTCATTCATGATGATAATAATAATGATGTTTAGGAGGAGAATATTTGTTTCTGATAAGGGG
The DNA here is from genome assembly GCA_948243855.1 of Flueggea neowawraea. Lineage (NCBI taxonomy): Eukaryota > Viridiplantae > Streptophyta > Magnoliopsida > Malpighiales > Phyllanthaceae > Flueggea > Flueggea neowawraea. The sequence goes on from CAODLS010872664.1 coordinate 8,321, forward strand.
TATGAAAGCCTTGTTCTTGATCTGTTTGTTGAAATTCCTCAATGACATTTTCAAGCTGAATCATACTTTATTTGCGACACTGCTTTTGTCATCAATAAGTGTTGTTCGGCTTCTGTTTGGTTGGCGACTGCTGATTTTTATTGGAATAACTGAGATTAATTATCAAGGTTGTTCTTTAAAATGATTGGAGTTGTTATTCATTGTATGTGTTTGATATTTTTCGTGGATTTATGATTCTAGTTCTCTTTAATTACTGCTTTGTTATGTGGGTTTTTTGTGTTTTGGTGAGAAAATGAGCAATTAAGTACAAAAATCAAACTTTGGACTTTGCATGAAATTAGAGTTTGATTCAAACTTTAGTTCAAGCTCTAATGAGCTTCTTTTGAGTTTGGATCTTACATTTAGCTCATTAGTTTAATAAACACGGGTATTTTCACAAGCCATTTTCATTGCTTGAATAAAAAAGCCTTGTGACAAATTGAGCTTGGGCTTTCCTTAATTTAATTGAACTGAGCTTGAACACAAAATGCATCTCGAGTTAGCTGGAGGTCACCTGTGCTGTGAACTGGCAAATGAGCCTGAGCATTGTCAATCGTGGCTCAGATACACCCATCGTTTTAAGTATACTTGTTCATTCTGTTGTTTTTGAATGTTGATACATTAGATTATAGTTTGTTGAGTTTTCCATGTGCTATGAAAACTCACCTAAAACACACTAATTCAGTCCATTATCTTTGGTTTTGCAGCTTTGTTGATAAAAACCTTCCTTGGCTGCAAGTTATTGGTTGAAATATGAGTGGATTTGGGAGCCTTGCACCTAAAACCAAGAATCTGGTAGTTGCTGGCGGCCTGTCAGCATTTATGTTTGGCGTGTATTTCTACACAATGAGAGCTGTCGGAGGCACAGATGAACTTCAGATGGCTATAGACAAGTTTGAAGAGCAGAAAGTTAAGCAAGACGCGGCAGGAGTGCCATCAAAGGCTTGATCTTAAGATCCTCCTTGTAATAATGTAAATCTCAATGAGGTAAAAACTATGAACCAGCTGCTTCTATTCCGCTAGTTTACATTTTGCAGGGTTTGATCTGTATGAAGAAGAAAATGAAATAAATGATCGAATTCTTTTGTTTCTCTCACTACATTGGCGGTTGATGAATATAGTTGTATTCATGGCTTTCTAATCGAATATGTCTTACTAATTTTGGAGTTGTTTTCAAAACCGAAATTCATGTACCCGAAAAAAAACACTAAACTAATTATTGTAGTAACTTGTGTGGCTATGAATTTAATGATGCATCTGTTTTTCATTCCTGAATCAATGAATGCAACATCTTTAAATTCAAAGGAGACGTTTATCATCTCTTTAATGTTTATCTCTATATATTTTCAATCAACCTATCTTCTGAATATCAAGAAGAGGAAAGGAACCATGGCTAGTTCTCTTCCATTACTCGTTTACGCATTGCTGTTCTACCTGGCAATCTTTTCACCTGTTTCTGGACAAGGGTTGTTGCCAATTCAACTAGCAGAACAAAAAATAATTGTACAAAACAGAATTGGCGACAAACGAGATATATGGGTTCACTGCTGGTCGAAAGACGACGATCTTGGCATGCACAGGCTGCCGTACTGGCAAGTTTTTCCGATCAAATTCCATCCCAGTGTTTTCGGGAAGACGATGTTTTCGTGTACAGTTACTTGGAATAACATTGATCCAGAGGGCACACGAACTCAGCATACGATTGTGGTGTATGAAGAGAGATTTGATGATGAGAACTGTGGCGCCAATCCACATGATCCAAACGATTGGCCAGGTTGCAAATATCGGATTGGTTTGCATACCTTCGATGGTCCTGATGGAGTTAATTCGTGGAATCGCCTTTCCAGAAGATTGATACGCTAGATGTCATAACTATATGGGATGGTTTGATTTTCGGTGGGAGTCAATTTACATAAAAAATAATGTTATATATAGATACTATTATACAGATCCACTGTTTTAAATTTTTAGTGCAGTTTTTTTTTTTGGATCCGTCTCAAAATATAGTCCACTTTTTATATCTGAATATTGCTTTTAGAATGAAATCTCCACATTGCTCTTGATAGTGACATCGCTTTTTGAGCTTCGGGTGTGTAATAATAGAATGTAATGTACACGGGAAAAAAAAGCAATGATACTTAAGAAATTTACAGAATATTAATTATTTTTTTAATATGTATGTATTTATAAAGTGGAGTAAAATTTTCCAACCGAAGAGGGTTTTTTCAATAATTGAATATAATGATCGATTTTTATGCAAAATAAGCTCTGGTGAAAAGACAGAGCTTTCTGCCAGTGTAGTGTTTCTTTTATATTTTTTGGGAAATATGAATCCCTAATACTCGGATGCCTAACCATTGAAGATTGTCTACTTTGAGGGAAATGGTGCATTTTCTTTTTGAAAACAGAAGCTGTTCATTTGTATGCAAAAGTTAAGCACAAATTTAACACCGGTCACCAATGTTTATAAAAACACATAGGATATTCACATGTCTATAATTTTTAATGAAAAATACGTAGCAAATAAACACGCTCTTACCAACATCTGGATAGTTTATCAATAGACTTGTTTCTCATTAATACGACAATAATTTTAGCTATAGAGAGTCGTAAAATTCTCGGTAAAAACAAATATAATAACTTATAAGATGATTCGTTGAACTTGAAACATTTGGGTCAATTTTTGTGTTTCATTTTATTTTATGTGGTAATCGCACAAATCACTCAATGTCTTATTTAGTTACAAATCAATGCTAGTTGATTTGTCATGTGGTAATCATTATACTAGGAATCTTTTTTATTTTGGTCGAAGCATTATATTAGGAATCTGATTCTATAGACATCTGCTAGATTGTGTGAGAGCCGAAAAAATTAGCAGGAAGCATCGTCAGATGGTGTGATATTTTTATGTGTAAGATCATATATATACAAAATCTTTTGTTAACGCACAGATAATTCAAACAATGACATTAGGAAGTTCTGGTTCTAAAAGATTCACAAAGTTACACACACTGGTGATAACCTACAAACACCTGCAAAGCTATTCATCATCCTCAGTAGAAGAGACTATTTCTTCCACTTGTAAGCAGTTTCCAAGATCTTGAGATTTGGAGCCTGATTTTCCTCAGGAAATACATAAACAATGTATTCCTGAAACCGAAATTGATGTACCGGAAGGGAAATACTCAACTAATTCTTGTACTTGTGTGGCTATGAATTTAATGATGCATCAGTTTTCATTACTGAAGCAATGAATGCAACATCTTTTAATTCAAAGCAAACGTTTATCATCTCTTTAATGTTCATCTCTATATATTTTCATTCAACCGATCTTTTGAATGTAAAGAAGTGAGAAGGAACCATGGCTGGTTCACTTCCATTACTCGTTTACGCAGCGCTGTTCTATGTGGCAATCTTTTTACCTGTTTCTGAAGCAGTATTTGATCTATCAGAGAAAAAAATAATTGTACAAAACAGAGTTGGCGAAACGAGACATCTGGGTTCATTGCTGGTCTAAAGACGATGATCTCGGCGTGCACAGGTTGCTGTATTGGCAGGTTTATGTGATGAAATTCCATCCCAGTTATTTCTTGACGACGAGGTTTCAGTGTAGCGTTACCTGGGATAATGTTCATCCGAAGGGAACACGAACTCAGCATACGCCTGTGGCGTATAGTCAGGAACTTGATAATGAGAATTGTGGTCCCGATCCCTTTAATCCAAAAACATGGGCAGGGTGTTGGTGGCGAATTGGTTTGCATTCCTTCGATTGTCCAGATGGAAATTTTTCGTGGAATTGCCCTTCCAAAAGGTTAATACACTAGATGTTGTAACCAAAAGAGTAATTCATTGATGCTAAAGTCGTCTTTAGTACTAATAAATCATGAATTTCAACTCTCAATGAGAGCAAATAAAATGACTTGTCAAAAATAAATATACGGTATCTTTGAGTACAGACAATAAGTATACAAAATTAACTGCTAAAAATAAGATAATCTATTTTTTTATGAGCCAGATCATATATACACAAAATCATTTGTTAATGCACAGATAATTCAAAACAATAACATTGGTAAGTTATGGCTCTACAAAAATTCCAAAGTTACACTCGGTGATAACTTGCAAAGACCTCCAAAGCTACTCGTCATCCTCAGTTGAAGCTCTTTGTTTCTTCCACTTGTACGCAGCTTCCAAGATCTTGAGATTCGGAGCCTGATTTTCCTCCGGAAATACATAATCAATGTATTCCTCAAAACTGCAACAACGAATCGCC
>CAODLS010872727.1:0-13090 GCA_948243855.1 Flueggea neowawraea
CTAGTGAGGAAATTAGGGATCAAGTAATCGCATGTGATCCAATCCGCGTTGCTGTTTCTGTGGAATCTGTGATGTTTGACAAGATGGGCCGATCAAATGCTGCCCAGAAGTTAAAGTACAGATCAATAATGTTCAACATCAAGGACCCAAAGAACCCAGATTTTAGAAGAAAAGTGCTTCTTGGACAAGTCAAACCAGAGAGCATTGTCACCATGACACCTGAAGAAATGGCAAGCGACGAAAGGCAACGCGAGAATAACCAAATAAAAGAGAAAGCATTATTTGATTGCGAACGTGGTGGTCCTGCAAAAGCTACAACTGATCAGTTTAAGTGCGGTCGCTGTGGACAACGCAAGTGCACTTATTATCAGATGCAGACAAGGAGTGCAGATGAACCTATGACCACCTACGTAACATGTGTAAACTGCAATAATCGCTGGAAATTCTGCTAATGTGGTCATTCGGCATGACTCATCCAGTGGAAGAAGACATCTACGACCTTCATACCTGAATAACAACCTATCATCATTGGAGGGTGTGGCACCAGATGTCTCGAGATAATCTTTTAATTGTTGTAGGATTGCTTGGTTTTAATTATTTTTTCCTTCAGGTGTCTGGTGATAGTTGTAGGAATAGGGTCTTCACCGGAACCTAAGTAGGAGATATTCTGTTAAACTGATTTCGATGTATTAATGCTTACATTTATTTGTTTTTCAACCTCAGTTAGCCTCTTTAGTTAATAACAAGTGACTATACCTGTGATGGTTGATCACAGATGTTATGATTCCTAGTAGCTTATACTCGAGGTGAAAGTTGACAGGAAGAGGATAGTACTATGCTAGCTTCTACGGTCCAGTTTGTGTTTTCAGGATCAGTCTGATTAGTCTGTGTTGTATTTGCTTTTTTTTTTTTGTTGAAATGAGTAATATTATTCTTCATTGCTTAGCAATATCTGAATTAACAAGCAAAACTAATAAGCGGAACAGTGAAGCTAGGTGGACTTATGTTCCACCATGTATTTATTAGGCTTTTCTGATTAGTTTCTGTTGTATTTGTTAGTCTCTTAGATGGCTTTGGGGACAGTTATTAGCAACAGAACGCCCTTCATGTGTTGAGCTTCAAAACAAAGTTGGATGCAAGGGGGGTGTTAATCTCAGGTTTTGACATGGGACATTTTCTTTACGTGTTGATTTTTGGTATATTATTATAACCGTGTATGAGTACAAGATGTTTGTTTTAGATAGATATAATATATCGTATATAGAGGGTGTTGCATGTCTTATTATATGCTATGAGCTAATATGCAAAATCAATATGCCTAAAACAGACAAGCCTAAAACAGACAAGCACTTAATCTATGCAAATGATCAAATCTGCAATTTACTACCTCAATCTGTAAAACAATCACACCAAGTTTTGCAATCATTGCTTTTCATATGAAATTCAACGGAAATTATAAGAAAGTAAACAACAAGGACAAATCAATTATTGCTGCAAGAAATCATGATTGACTGCAGCAATCATCATTTCGCACACAACCCGCGCCACAGCTTCTCGACAGGGCAGGAGGAGCGGCAGCTAGTCAATATTGCAGCTCAAGCTATGTTTTTATTTCTGAAAAAGTTATGCTTTCATCTCAACTCTCAAATTCCACAATGAAGTAGTGCAGAAAACTTGCGTCAGAAAAAATAGCGTTCGACCACAATAGCAAAACTGACATCATCATTTTACAACCAGAAGTTGTTTTTCCTTCTGTTTGTGGTCGAAGAGGAGCAGCATGATTGGACTGGTGAGGCCAAAGTGTGAGACTCGAATTCCTGAGTTCATATAATCCGTTTCTTTGACAGACAAGTAATCAAGAAACCGAGTTTGAGTTCGAGCTCGAACACGGACTCTGCAGTGTAGTGTCAGCCATTGATTCCTCCAATTCGTCACCAATCTCCGTCTACAAGTCAAGAAAACACATCCTTCAGTACATTTAGAAAGCCTAAAGATAACAAAAATTTCAACATGTTAACCTGCGGATTCACCTCGAAAGATTTCTTCTCATGTTCCTTTTCTCTTAGCGACCGAATTGGAGAAATTCTCTGTAATCAAGCAACAAAATCTTCATTAATAACCAATTTCAACACAAAATGTTTGTTTAAGACAAACGCATATAACCACTCAACAACCTTATTAAAGTTCGAAAATAGTATTAATCTCGCTACTTTTTTATTAGTACTATACAAAGTTGCAATATATACCAAATTTATCAATCCGCAATTTACTCCTATAATTTACTTCTCATTCTACTAGAAGCAAACACTATAGTTTAGTGGTAATAAACAAGGAAAATTTTAGGTAGTTTAGCAAGAATACGATCATGAGCATACGTATAAATAAATTTAGAAAGATTACCATGGAGTAAGAATGAAGTTCCTTCAATCGAAAGAGGCGATCGACCTCGACTTCAAGAATCTTCTGAGCAAGGCCTCTCTCTTCCATCTCCTTCATCTTCACATCGAACAATTTCTCCCTCTCCTCCAACTTCTTCTCTGTTTTTTCTCTATCCAACCTTACCCTCTCCATTTTCTTCCTCATCGCGCTCAGCTCCTCCGCGAGCGACGCATCCAGCGCTTCCACCACCGCCGCCTTCCTAGCCTGAGGAGTCACATTCAAGACAGTTTTTTGGTGCCGGTTATCCTTGTTCTTGTCGGCTATTGCTGGTATATCGGTTAACTCCTGCTTTTGTTTCGGCTTTAGAATCTGAATTTCTGTGTTCTTGGGTTGGAGAGGTCTCCGGCCGGAATTTGGCCGGAGTGGGTTGTCTCCGGCGAGTGGGGAATGAATTTTTAGCATGTTGTTGATCTGTGGCATGTAACTGAAGAGTGTGTGTATTGGGAGTGATTCGAGTGAAGTAAATAAGAAGTTGAGAAGGAGAGAGGAGTGAGCGTTGTGGGTTTGAATTTGAACAGAGACAGGCGCTAACGGCTACTATAAAAATAATATTATGTTTGTTTTATTATATATATATAAAAATTCGCCTCTTCTCAATATAATTTTGATTACAATTTGGTTTAAGTGGAACTAAATTTGATCTTTCATTATATATATAACAAATGCTTCATGCTTTACTTAAGTCAAATTGGGAAATTTGTTCAATAAAATAAGGAAAATATTTTAAAAATAAAGACAGTAATTTAACTTAGATAGTAACACTGAAGCCGTGTATATCTTTTTTGAGCTGGATAAATATTTTTTGTTTTCCCCTTGCGAATCGACAAATTTTAGGACCAATCAAAAAATATCAAGTGGATCTACCTAAGTCAAATAGTATTGACTCATAATCAAGCGAGACACTCTAATAGTTGATACTAATGTAAGCATTAGGCCAAAATTAAATATCCATCTACCGTAAATGGGTATACACTTGAAATTGAGTGGATCTATTGTAACTGATCGGTAATATAGTCAATTCCGACATTGAGAAGTCGTTAATTTAATTTTTGGTTGGAACATATAAAATGACTTATAAAAAAAAGTTGAGTGAATCTACACTAACATTAGGCTATGTTTGGTTAGAAAGGTGAAGAGTGGGAGGAAAGAAAAAAAAGAAAGGAGGTATAAAAGAAGAGAGAGGAGTGAAAATAATTTTTAACTTTTTTTGAGTTGTTTAGTTTATTGAGAAGGAAAGGAAAGAACTATATATTTATGTGTTTGGTTAAATGGAAGATAGATAGAATGTTAGGAAAAATATCTTTGCTTTAATCAAGTTCTTCCTTCCATCCAAATCTCTTCAATTTGAGAGGGAGAGAAAAAGTGAAAAAAAAAGAGGGTATTTATTTGAGATAAATTGAATGAGTCTTGCCATGTTAACAGTAAATGTGCAAAACAAACACCAAAAGAACATCAGTTTCTTACAACTAATTCTGGCATGATTTTTTTTTTCATATATACAATTTCAAAAAATAAACCACCTACAAGCTAACATAAACTTCAGGAAAATTCTACAATGAGGCACCCATTTTATGCCTCATTGAGGCAAGTAAATATGGATCATTCAATGGGAGAAAAATGAACGTGAGCTGTTGATTCGGGTAGGGAGTATACACCATCCGTTACGTAATTTCAAAAAAGTAAAAGTGAATGAAATTAAGTAACTTGTCAGTTACATAATTTTTAACCTTTTACTTAATGTTTTTACCGTTCAAAAATTTTTCACAAATTAAGTAAAAATTAAAAAATTAAGTAACTGATAAGTTACTTAAATTTTTTTATTTTTACTGAATTTTTAGCCCTTTTACTTAATTTGATGAGTCGTTATCAAATTTTTAAAAATTAAGTAAAAGACCAAAAATTAAGTAATTGATAGGTTACTTAATTTAGTAACCTTTTACTTAATTACAAAAATATTTACTTAATGTTTGTTTCTCTTACAGAATTTTAAAATATTAAGTAAAAGTAGAAAAAAATTAAGTAACAAGATGCTTACTAAATTTAATAACGTTTTACATAATTTTAGTCTAATTTTAGTAACTTTTACTTAATGTTTTTTCATTTTACAAAATTTGATAAAATTAAGTAAAACGAAAAAAAATAAGTAAATGATGACTTACTTAATTCAAATATCTTGTCTTTAATATGTCATCCTTTTACTTAATCATTTGAACTTTTACATAATTTGAAAAAGTTAAGTAAAAGGTCTAAAAAATTAGTAAAAGATAAGTTACTGAATGTAGTTGTCTTTTATTTAATGTTTGACACTTTTACTTAAGTTTTTTACCATTTACATAATTTTAAAAGATTAAGTAAAAGGTAAAAGAATTAAGTAAAAGGTAGGTTACATAATTTAATTAACTTTTACTAAAAGTTTGAAACTTGTACTTAATTTTAAATGTTTTACTAAATTTTTGAAAATTCAGTAAAAGATGAACAAATTAAGTATTACTTAATTTGATCACCTTTTACTTAATATTTTTACATTTTACTTAATTTATGAAAATTAAGTAAAAGTAAAAAAAATTAAGTATTTCATCTTTTACATAATTTTTGGCCTTTTAAATATTTTTAGGGCCTTTTACTTAATTTTCGAACCTCTTACAGAATTATTCGAAATTAAGTAAAGGTAAAAATAATTTAGTGACTGGTAAATTACTTAATTTCTGTAGCTTTTACTTAATGTTTTCACCTTTTACATAATTTACAGAAATTAAATAAAAATTAACAAAATTAAGTAACTCGTAGAGTTATTGGCAGCGAAAAATATGTGTCACTAAATGTATTTAAATGACAAAAAATCGTCGCTATATGTGAAAATTCCATTCTTCTTAAAGTAATAAGTGTTGAAAAATGTTTTTGACATCACGGGTAGATGAGGATGTAATAAAAATATATAACAATTGATGAGTGACTAAATTTGTTGTCTTACGTGCAAATAACATTTTAAGTATTTTTATACTATGTGTTTCCAACATAATTAAGTTAGTATTTGGTTCATTTAATAAACCGATGATTTCATGGTTAATTTGTCACCACATTACACGATAGAAATTTGAGTGTAATTAATTGTGATAATCATTATACAAATATCATAACATATCTTAATAACCTCGTGTAACGTTTATGCAAGACTAGTTGATTTTTTGGTCATTGCTTTGAGTCCAAATTTTTTTGATTGTGCTTTTATCTTATGACATAGACAAATTTGCTAACCTAATTTGATAACATATAACCTTCAATTAGTATTCAACTTAATTCTTTTACAGAGTTAATCGAATCCAAATTAGTTAATTGTACAAAAGAAGATACCAATATTTGCGAAACAATTTTATATATGATACAAGTATTTAGGAATTAGTCATTTATGTATGATTAAAAAATGCTTCCAATTAGTGAAAAATATAACAGTCCATATAAACTAAGTGTGCATTAATTGCATTTCTCATGTGTACCAACGGTGGTGCTTGGAAGAATTAATGATCATGAGTCTCAAGCGGTTCATGTTAATGAGGTAGGTAGCATGGCATTGGATAGTTTAATAATTTGATTGTTTCTTATTGTTTCCAATTACAAGACGAATGCAAACTTCCATTCCATGGTAGAAACACTTCAGCAGCCAAGAACTTGAAGCAAAGAACAAAATTTTTTTGTCATCTCAAGTAGTTGCTGTCAAGTGTTACTCGATGCTAAAATAGAGACTGAAGAGCAAGGCAACAAGGTATGTAGACATAAAGTGTAGATTTTTTTTCCTTTGAAATAATGCTATAAAATTGGTTGGCGAGAATTAAAAAAAAAAAACAATTTACAGACAAGATATATGAGGAAACACATAATATCCTTACATTTAGTTTCAGAAACGATGATGGACTGAAATGTCAATGGTGGATTGACTTCATGTTGCTGAAGGTTACATTATGTCCAAAAAATAATTTAAAAACAAAGAGAAATATGTAGGTATTTATTTACTTAAATATTTTTTGCTAAATGATGATTCTTTTTACGTCATATGAAGATTAATGTTATCTTAAAGTCATTAAAAGAGAAAGGCAAATAAGTAGTTGATTGAGTGCTTAGTTTCTGCAATGTTATCGAAATACAAAAAATTAAGATAGATGAAAAGATATTAAGTCAAGGACATATTAGTTAGGGAAACAATTACTAATTTATTTTGCACATTAACTAATTTTAACCTATTTTGTATTTTCCAATCATGCAGTAGCAATTCAACATGAAGAATGTGAAAGGAAAGGATATAGTGGAGTACAGTGACTCAACAGATTTCAATGACGAATATGGTGATGATGATGAAGAAGATGGATTGGAATGTGATGTGGGAAGTGAAGGCAATGATACCGCTAATAGTTGTGACAATGACGATAGTGGGAATATGGATTGCAACATGTATAATGACAATTCAAAGGACATCATTCCTTCGACGACTGAGTTAGATTACTCAAAACTAAGTTATGATAAGATATTGGGGAGAGAATTCCTTACTTTAGAGGATGTCAATTCATTCTACTGCGAGTACACAAGGCAAGTTGGCTTTTTAGTTCGTAAGCACTCATTCAAACGATACATGGATGGTGTGCCTCGTCTTAGAATACTTGTGTGCCAAAGGGAAGGGAGGAGAAATGTAGAATGGTTGAATCTTCCAGGTCAAAAGAGAAGGCCGAGGAGCGATTTTCGAGTGGAGTGCCCAACAAGGTTTCAAGTGAATTTTGACCGTACAAAGAACCAATGGGTCATATCAAACTTTGTTCCCCAACATAGCCATGAGTTGGTAAAGTATAAACATGTGAACTTCCTTTGAGCACATAGGAATATTGATGAAAGTTCAAAAGTAAAGATCAATTCACTTAGAAAAGCTGGTGTGAAACTAGGCATATTGTAAATGTGTTGGCTATGCAATTGGGTGGATTGGGAAAAATGGGATTTCAAAGGAAAAATGTGTACAACCATTTCCAAGTTGGAAAGGGTTTGGATCCGCCTAATGGTGATATACAAGGTGGTCTATGCTACTTTACAGCAAAGAAAGCCAATGAAACAAGATTTTATTACAAGAACACAACTGAAGAGGATAATTCTGGTTAATCTATTTTGGGAAGACTTTGTTAGTCGATATGACTATGCTTGCGTTGATAATGTCATACCCTTTAATTCTGAATTTAAAAGGAACATGTATGATAGTCCTATTGTGGTGATTATTGGTGTAAAATCATCACCATCAAACAATAATATTTGCATATGCCATTATTGTCAAAGAGAATGTTGCAAATTATGCGTGGATGTTAAACCAACTGGTGGAATGCATGGGCAGGAAGAAGCCTACGTCAGTGGTAACAAATGGTGACCTTAGTATGGGCAAGGCCATAAGAGATGTGCTTCCTGAAGCGACTCATCGTCTATGTTCATGGCATTTGCAAAAAAAATGCTACCTCTCACGTTAAGGACCAGGGGTTTATTAGTGTTTTCTTGAAACTCATGTTTAAGAGAGTGGATGTAGGTTGGTTTGAGTCGGACTGGGAAAAGTTGATCCAATCATATAACATGCCTGACAATCAATGGGTAAACGATATGTTCCTTATGCGAACAATGTGGGCGGAAGCTTATTTGAAGGACAAATTCTTTGCCGACACTCGAACAACATCTAGGTGTGAGAGCATGCATTCCTTATTTGACAGATACATTGGGAGTAAATTATCATTTCATGAGTTTGTGGAAAAATTTGAGAATGTGCTTGCAACTATCAGGCATAAGGAGTCACAACTGGATCACGATTCAGAGTACGACAAACCAACTTTCAAAACTCCATTTCGAGAGTTTGAACAACCTACTGCATCTATTTACACGTTGACATCTTTCCATATTTTTCAAGAGCAGTTGAACGAGGCAGGTGCTTAAAAAGATTTTTCTCCATCGTAATTGAAGATGGTAAAGTGACATTCTTTGTCGCTAGATACAACACTATCAACGAATTCAGGATTGTCATTTTGAACCGATTAGAAAAAAAGATTATGGTGCTCTTGCGAACTAATGCAATCTATCGGGTTTGCATGTCGTCACTTGCTATATTGTATGAAAATGGAACTATTCTCATCCATTCCTCCATCTTATTTTGAAGAGATGGACCAAAGAAGCGAAGACGTCACCACCAAATCATGGTACTGCCTCTTGGTTTGCATCCAATACCTTTATGGTGGACATTCGTATGGTCATTTGTGCACTTCATTTTGTGCTTTGTGTTCGATGGCATGCCAAAGAGAGGATACTTATGTTAGAGTCAAGGAACACATCTCCCGCTCAACCAAATATGTATCTGATATGGTTTTTACCAAAAAAGGGGGAAATAACCAACCGAATGGGAGACTTATCGTGATCCAAAAATTACAAGCAAAAGAGACCAATTTGACAACAAAACTGTTATGGAAAGAAGGTCTCATTATGTAAACAACCTGGTCATACCAAAAATAGATGTCATCTCCTCACACAAACTAGTGGAACTAGTTTGTCTCAGTCGGTAAGTTTCAATCTTACAAGATTATGGTCAGCAAGATTGATATTTACCTATGTTTGATTTGAAACAACTGACAATCACTTAATGTAAATTAGGTTCATGGAAGCCAAAGTCCTGACAATCAATGTCCTAAGACTGCGTAGGTGTTTAATTTGCACACAACTTGCCACATGACATATGACCTTTAACTTGAACGATTGTCTAGTTTTTATGTTAAAGGCAAGTTGATTAACGATGCAAACATTAATAAGTAATATGAATTTATCCATGTGATGCCCATTGTTGAGTTTTTTTGGAAAATGTATGAGTTCTCTAGGACAACTCTGTTACATTGCGGTAAAAGATTCAATGTCAACTGAAATCATGGTAACAAATATGAACATTCAATCTCCATTACATATATTATAATGAAGCATTCAATGTCAATTACATATATCATAATAAAGCTTTTCATTTCTACTGCCATATGCGTGCGCACTTCCACACGACACTGTCCAAAAAATGGCTCTTTGTATGTACACATTGACCTACAAGCACACCTGCAAAATATTTTTGGGCCATCTTGAATGTTTTGTCAAGTTCCCTAACTATATAAAATGTGCACATATCCAAAACATTTACACACCCCAAAAATCTTGCCCCCCCACTTTTACATTTCTAGCTACAAGAAAAGTGATCCAACCAATTCGTCCCTTTTTTTATAATAGGAACATTTATTGCATGTTTCTAGTTAATTCACCAAGTTTTTTTTGCAGTGGTATGGCTTTTGTTCTATGCCTTTTCCTGCCTACGAAGCATCGATATGCAATTGCACATTGGCACACAGTGTCACGAGTCTCATTAAATTTACTTATGCATAACCAGTGCATGATCTCCTGTCTTACGGGACTGGCGGTAGCATCAAAGCTTCTACTTGTATGGAACAAAAAATTATTGGATTAATTACTTGAATGTGCGTAAGTTTCCAATTAACCGAAATGAGTATAACAAAAGTATGTCACGCACCATATCCGAAAAATCAGAAATGTTTCGCATGTACTAGATGACATAAACACCACAATCATACCTATATATGCACAAAAAATTAATAATTTCAACACGTTTACTTTGTTGTGATGCTTGTGGCAAAAAAAAAATTCAGTTGTCACTCACGTGTTAATTTGTTATCGAACATCCACCACCCCAATTGGAAAGGCATCAAATTGTGGTTTGTCGTATAGGAAAATCAAAAGTTGAGTGTTGGGCCAATGTCTATAAGAAACGAAGCTGTGAACAAAAACGATTAATGACTCATTTTCTTAGTTCAGCTATGACACACAAAAATCACAACTATGTCCATACATGTAATGCTTTCAAGAGGAATATGAGAAAAATTATCATAAGACCTTACCACTTTTTTACAATCATTGACGCGTGGTGTTTTGTCGTGGAGTTTCATACTATCCAGAAAACCATTTACTTTGAATGGCATCAACAACAAATAAATACCAATGTCCGACATTAACCTCAATTTGATGAAACATACAAATCTGCATTGAATATGAAAATGAACCACCATTTAATGTTGGGAAATGTTTCAATTTGTACCGTCATTTGAAACATGAAATGATAGTTATAAATTGTGAACTTAACAGTCGTGACAAACCCGGTTAAGATTTGACAATTCCCCTGTGTAAGGCTTGTTCCTGTGATACGTTTTAATCATGTTGTTGACGTTAATGGATTCCAAACTCTTCGCCACCAACACCATTTGCTAGTAGGTTAACAAAACATTCATAAATCAATAAAGATTAAAAAAAAACGTATAACAAGAATTAAAAATAAAGGAACGTATATCTTACTAAAAAATAAGTAGGCATGTGCCAATAGTAATGCAAATTCTCACGCCCATGCGTTTGTTACTTCAACAACAAATAAATCGCTAAATTTATTGATGTGTTCTAAATTTACATATATAATCAAGCAAGAATGAATTTATTTTCGTCCTATATATCGTGCTTTTATGGTGAAATTCATATGATGTTTGCGATGTTTATAGGATGAAAGAAATTGAAGAAAATGGGTTGAAAAAAGGTGGAGAAATGATTCAAATGGAAAGGCCCAAGAAAACTCAAGAAAAGATGAAGAAAATAGAGATTTCAAGGTGGAAAGGGTGTCATGGTCGTGGTGGTATGTGTCACGGCCGTGACAAGAAAAACAAAGTGACAGTTTTGAGGCAGAAAAGTGCCACGGCCGTGACACTTATTCGTCATGGTCGTGACACTCTAGAAAGGGCCAAAAATCAGTTCTGCGTGACAAGCTATCAAATGGGGACCAAAGCACATGTAAAAGCCATTTTTGGGAGATCTTTGCTAGGATTTTGAAGAACCTAAGAGGGTATAAATACACCTTTTTGACACCATTTTGGGGATCTTTGGCAGCCACACTCACCTTCAAAGCTTAGAGAGAGAGAGAGGGTCAAAGGAGAGGAAGAAAGGGGGGTTCCTCGAAGAGACCTATGGTATCGGAAAGGAAACCCCCTTCCCTTTTGCTTTCTGTTTCTAAATTTGTTTTTGGTGTTGTGGTTTTATTTTAAGGTTAGTGTTCATTTTTCTTATTTTCTTTTAAGAATGGTAGTTTAGGTTTTGTGTTTGGAATTTGAGTTGTAATTTTGATGAATACTTGCTATATTTATGAATGAGTTTTGTGGTTTATGTTCAATATTTGAAGTTTAAATTTTAGGTATTGTGCTTTATGTTGTCTAGTTGAATGAATGCCCTTGGATTCGATTTAATGGCTTGTTTTAATTGAATATTGTTGAGTTTGATCACCTTAATGGTAGTTTTGATAAACCTAGTTGATGGATCGAGAGATGAAGGCTAGGTGAGGTCTACAACCATTGAACTTGCATGATTTAGAATAGACATATTCTATGTATGTGAGGTGTTCGATGATATTCCTCAAATGACGTAATGGGCCTAGTTGGGCTAGGTGAGGCCGAAAGGACCCTCCTAGGCCATTTTAGGTACGATTTGAGTGACCTTCAGAGAGGCATCGAGTTAGTCTAGCGGAGAGAACACTCAATCCGTAAAAACCCATTTCATTGATTTAGTAATTAGGAGTCTTTGTTTACTTCTCAACGTTCCAAATGCTTTTGCTTACTTTGTTATTTTCGTTTTATGTTTTTTAAACCAAACCCCTTACGACTCAAAATCTTGGTTTTTATTGATTTCTTTTGCTTTTCGATCATTAACTAGTACACGTTCCTTGTAGATTGGACACTCAATGAATACTCCAAGGGTTTTATTACTACATCGATTCTCGCACACTTGTAAGAAATCGATCATTTATCACCTGTAATTCAATATTCACATATTAATAAACCTCAATATCATCCCATTTTTAACGTAGTACAAACTTAGTCAACATATTATTACCGTGTCAGTAACATGAGAACGCGACTTTAAACATTCCAAATCGTTTCAGGTGACAAAGTTGTCATCGCATTCAAACACCTCCTTCCTAAAGAGTCCATTACAACAAATTAAAAAATTTACAATCGTAATTACGAACCTAAAAAGGAAAAAAAAACAAAGAAGACTAGGCCATCACCTTATTTCAAATTGATTACCATTCAAGATAAATGTGTAAACATCAGCTATAGGGTCATCTAGCAATTCAAAAGAGGGTTTGGCTGTGGAGTCGCCATTATCCTTCTAATTCAACAAAACAAAAAAGCCAGTTACAACAAGGTCATAATCTGCTACATTCCGTACCTAAGACATGACACATGCACAACAATCCAAAACCCTCTTACAAATAAAAAGCAGTCCAAAATACTTACAATGACAGATTTACTAAAAAAATAATGGTTCTGTAATTTTGAGACTATACCAAGAATAGAGCTCCTCGCTTTGTCCCTTTCTTCTTTTTTGCTTTCATGTCAGCCTCGATAATATAAGGTGTTTGATGCATCTTCCCCTTCTTCAACTCTGAGGTATTGCGCAAACCTGGGTGTTTTCGCTTTCTTGTCGGTTTATCAGGCGAAATACGAAAGACATATTTGTTGCTTTGAATTGACATGCGATCATCAACCTGCAAAATTTAATTTAT
>CAODLS010872730.1:0-18913 GCA_948243855.1 Flueggea neowawraea
ATTCTGATTCCTATTGTGTGTGTTTGATTCATCAAAAATTCATTCACATTCTCATCCTACTAGAAAATAGAATTACCCCTTAATCCTATAATCTGATTAACAGAAAATCTCCCTAATCAAATTACCATTACTCTATAATTAATTTTTAAGAGTTTATATTTTTTTATTATATCTTTTATTTTGTTTCATCTTTCATTTTTGTCATGTATGGAGATCGAAATGAGTATTTTTAAAAATAATTATTAATAGATAATTTATAATATTTAATTTTTTATTTTATATAATTATTATTAATGTAAGTAATTTAATTTAAATAATAAAAGAATTAAAAATAATTTAAATTCAATGTAAAAAAACTTGAGCCAACTCACAAATTATCCAATTTTTGCCTAAACTTTTTATATGTTCTCATTACTTCTTTTATGTATTTGTCTTCTTTTTGCATTCTTTTTCTGATTCCGTATTAAACCAAACAATTATAATAAGAATTATTTTAATTCTATTTCCTATCATTCCTATTCCATATATACTCGATTCCGATGAACTTTGAACCAAACAACCCCTTAGTAAAATCAACGTGAGCATTAACATTTAAGACCCCATTTGTTTTGGTTGTTGCACTTGATAGCTCTCAAAGACTGTAATACAGCAATTGCGAATGCTATAAAATATTGCTACATTAACAACCAAAATAAACGAGCCTAAGTGTAATTAACAAGCAAATTGAGCGAGCCTACGAGTAATATTTTTTAGGAAATTTGTTTACTTGATCTTTTGCCGGCTTCGTGGAAATAAAGGATATTACTTTCCGATTACTTCTGAAGCACTCAATCAACAGTTCAATAACATGCACGAACAGAAACATTCTTGGTTATACAACTTAACAAATTGCATTCATCTAAGGTAGCTGCGGAAACACTATTAACTGTTACTTGACGTCCCAAAAACAATGCCTCTTTTTGACCCTTTTTTTAGTAGAATTTTTTTTAGCGAAATAATTGTTTCATCAAAAAGCTTTTCAATTCTTAATGTGATATATGAGATAATAAAAATTATGTTAGATCACTTGATATATCGATTTTCAGAGGCGGTCTTTGTTTTTTTGATAGATTTTAAAAACAGATTGCAAAAGTAAATGATAGAAATAGATTGCACAGCAAAACATAAAAAAATTAATACGTCTTTATAAAAGCAAAATATGTAGTAAATATGCATATTTAACAAACAAACACTAATCCAATATTCCTTTCAAAACAAATCACTAATCCAATAATAAATACATTGAAATGATCAAAGTCGTACGATGAAGTGTATTCTTTAACCATGCAAGTTTGTGGGAGATCAACATCATGATCATTTTGACCCGATAATCACTTCCGCACACAAGAATAAAGCGCAACAACAAATCTTAAACCTAAATCCGGTACCAACCCTTACCATATTTGCAATTTAGCTGGATAGGTTTCCCCACATTTGTACAAAATCTTTCCACCTTACAATGAATTCACGTACGGAACATAATACTAAATCCAGTATGCGTGAAGCAAATTCTGGCCTACATGCATGTAGAAATTATACGTTTGAAACAACTACATCTAATCGTCACCATGCAGATTCTTGCAAGTTGTAGACATTAACATTATTATTCGTTGAAGAGTAAGTCTTATCAAAATTGTTTAAGTAGTACAAAAAATATGGCAGTGTTGGCGATGGAATTCTGGTATGATAGAGATTTTGAAAGAGAGATAATATGTTCTTTGTTCCCCATGACACGATTCAAATTTATTATTTTACTCGTGAAGTGTTAAGCATTCATACTAATTAATGACGCTAAAACAAAATAGATTATATAATTCGATTAAAAAAATATCTTAATTGGAATTTCATTTGAGTTTACTATACACTTCGCCAATACATTATTTTTTTTATTATTTTACTAGTTTCTGCCGTGAATTTGCTACTTTATGAATATAGTTTAGACAGTCATATATGTTTCTAAGTGCTATCTACGATCAAAGATTTTGAATCAAGTCTTGTAATCACAAATACAAAGTTAAAGAGAAGATTCCAGATTATCCGAGGTGATCCACTCTGATACCTAAATTATTTTTAATTGTAAAGGGAGAGAAGTGATATTAACAAGAAACGAAATCGTTAATAAAGTATGTATTACTTTACAATGCCTATGTGATGATATTTATATGCCAAACTAAGCTACTTGTCGACCTTTCATCAGTCATAATGTGTCCATGTAAGTGTATGGATATGTGTTACTTTCCCGAATTCATGTATTCAGGTTGAATGGCTGCAACCGACAAGTGGGTTGCTGAACATAAGCATCCATTTTGTTGAAACTGAATTGAGATTTTCTTGATGCAAGATAAAGCTACTTGATGTTTTGTTGAATCAAGCAAGAGTTATGAAGGTTTGATGAAGAAAAGAGGCATTTTCAGTTTGGTGTGAAGGAAACAGTGAAGGACGCAGCCGTGTCTCAGACCGTATAATTCTTTGGCTTCTGCATTTTAACACACGGACACGAATGCTTGACCGTGTCTTTAGTGCCTTGCCCGTGTCTTATTCCTCGTGATTGTGTCTTCATGTCTTAGGAGTTTAGGATGTGACTTAGTGTTTGGAATGACCTATTTTGGCTTGTATTCATTGGAAACATATAAATAGGTGGTTTGAAATTTTCTTGTAAGCCTTTTGTCTGTTTTCTAAGAGAATAAAGAATCGCTCGCTCTCTCTGCCCTTAGACATAAGTTGATTGACTGAACCACGTAAATCTTTATGTTCTTGTATGATTGTTATCTCTACGTTTATTTCCGTATTATTCTATCGTATATTTTCTTGATTAGTGGTATTAGAGTCATAGGTTTTTGTTCAAAAACTCTTGGGTTCGTTCTACAGAAAGAAAATGTCTTCGTATATATTCGAGATTGATAAATTCAATGGGTCAAATGATTTAGCTCTATGGAAGATGAAGATGAAGGTGATTCTGGTTCAGCAGAAGTGCGAAGAGGCGTTAGAATGTGTAGATAAATTACCGGAAGAACTAACAGCGGCACAAAAAGCTATGATTATGAAGAAGGCGCACAGTGCAATTCTCTTGTGTTTGGCGAATGACGTCTTGATGGAGGTGGCTAATGAAACTACTGCAACAAGCTTGTGGAAAAAGCTTGAGAGTAAGTATCAGAAGAGATCCCTGACGAGCAAACTTTATCAGAAAAGGTGGCTGCATACCTTTAAGATGACAAAAAAGATGCAAGTAAAAGAACATTTTGATAATTTTAATAGAATTATATTAGATTTGAAAGGTGTTGGTGTTGAACTTAAGGAAGAGGATCAAGCTATGTTTCTGTTATATTCCTTGCCTGGATCTTATGAGAGTTTTGTTGATACTATAATGCATGGTAGAGATAGAATCTCAATAAACGATGTTAAGGATGCTCTGTTGTCTAAAGAACTGAAGAGATCATATTCTAGTTATGGTGGAGGCAATGTAGAGTCCAGATTAACTGTGAGGAGTGCCAGGAATATGAATAATTGAAGAAACTATGGATCGCATTTGATGTCGAAATCTGAGTTGAGATATTTTTACTGTAAGGAGATTTGACACATAAGAAAGAATTGTCCACATAGAAATAAGAGAATTTTCAAGAATCAAGGGCAATAGTAGTTCTGAATAATTCTATAGGTTTCAGGATAATTCTGATAAGGAAAAAAGTAGCGAAGTTTTGACAGTTACTGCATCTAGACCTGTAGATAGCGGGGTTATTGACTCTGGTACCACTTATCACATGACATTTTCTAGAAAAATGTTTAATTCTTTTAGAGAATTGAGAAGCAGTGTGAAATTGGGAGATGGTGAGAAGCTGAGTGTTGAGGGTAATGGTTCTTTGCAGATTAGGATGCATAACGGGATGGTCAGAAAACTTGATGATTGATATGTCCTGGGTTTGTGAAAAAAATTATTCCGTGAGTGCTTTGGCTAAGCAAGGTTATGGTTTCTCTAGAATAGGTTGAGAGATTAGGGTGTTCAAGGGTTCCTCAGTAGTGATGAAGGGTAAATTGCAGAATGACATTTACGCCTTGGTAACTCAGTGGTTCCTAATGGTGTTATGACTGTCAGAAGTTCAGCTGTGGAAAAGGTGGAGTTTGTGATTGAGGCTCCAGAATAGTCAAAGGTTGATAAGATTGATTCACAGATTGTAGCAACAAGAGAATTAGAAAAATTAGCGTTGAATAAGGATGCAGAAAAGAGGTTTAGTACAATAAACGGTGAATTGCAGTCCCTTGATAATGCTGGAAGTATGCATTGTGATTTGTTGCTTGGTGTGGATGGTAAAAGGGCAAAACTAGCAAGTGGAGAGAAGTATGAGCGTTGCTTAGACTTGGTTCATGATTGCGGAGCTTGAGGCCCTTTGAACCATGGCAAATGAGTGATTCTTTATTCTGAGTTTGACAAAAGAAAGAAAATTCAATTCAAGGTGGAGAATTTTTGAAATTGAATTGAGATTTTTTTTTATGCAAGATGAAGCTACTTCATGTTTTGTTGAATCAAGCAAGAGTTATAAAGGTCTGATGAAGAGAAGACGCATTTTTGGTTTGGTGTGAAGGAAATAGTGAAGAACACGACCATGTCTCAAATCATGTAATGCTTTGGCTTCTGCATTTCAACACACTGACATGAATTCTTGACCGTGTCTTCAGTGCCTTGCTCGTGTCTTATTCCTTGTGACCTTGTCTTCATGTTTGAGGAGTTTAGGACATGACTTAGGGTTTGGAATGACCTATTTTGACTTGTATTCATTGTAAACATATAAATAGGTGGCTTGAGAATATCTTGTAAGCCTTTTGGCCGTTTTCTAAGAGAATAAAGAATCGTTTGCTCTCTCTCCCCGTGCACGTAGGTTGATTGACCAAACCAGGTAATTTTTTGTGTTCTTGTGTGATTGTTATCTCTATTTTATTTTTGTGTTATTCTATCATCTATTTTCCTGACACATTTCATATCAGATAGTTTATGGAGTATAATTAGACAATTTAGAGTCAAACAACCAAAAATTTGATTGCATATTTTGAGGTGCTATCAGTGAATTCCTAGGAAAACTTTTCATTCGTGAAGTTTTACTTTATTTAGTGGATAATTCTTTCTAAATTAATTAATACCATATCTATATAAGTTTTTTATAAGTCAATTCTCTTAAAATTTTATTCATTTAAATCACCAAAAATTAGGGAAAAAATCCTGAAACTCGAGAATATCAGTTAAAGCAAGCATAATATTGTTGGTAATTGAGCATATCTATAGTTGAGCTGATTTTTTAAAGAATTTTTCTTAAGAAAAAGCTAGCATATATAACATTACAAACTATAAATAATTCTTAAACTGGTGCTGAGAGGCACTCATTAACATTATCTTTTTTATTGTGACTGTTTATTATATCATCACAGTGATAAGTTGACCCATTTAAAAAAATCCTGAGAAGTACAAAGTTTAAAAATGAACATCTAATAAACGAGCCGTGACACATCAATTATTTAAGTGATGGTAACATTATTAAGATGGTGACTTGAAATTAATTGGATTTTATGACAATTATCCTTATAATAATTTCAAACTTCATAATTAGATTTTGTTTCTTTTCAGTTAATAATAAAGAGTTAAAAAAATTGTTTTGTAAAAAAATCTATTTATTAATCAGCTAATTAGGAAATAAAAGGATTATAATAATCCTTGAAGTACGCAACTAATTAAATTAATTTAATTTTCACCAATAAATATAATGTGTTAGTTTTAGCATGTTGGCCTTTAGTCGTTAATTTAATTTTTTTAGTCATTAATTTAATGTGTTACCTTTTTTTTCTTGTATTTACTAAGAATTAGCCCTTCGTTTCTTTTACTTTACTAGTTGATTATGTATATTTGTAGTTTAAGATAAAAGAAAAATAAATGTACTTCCTAATTATTTGCCATTGCTCTTCAGTGAATTTTTTCTAACACTATTATTAGAATTTGGAAGAGAAAAAATTAATAATAGCCAAAAAAAGAATAAATAAAAGTTAGAAAATGGAGGAGGAATTTTTCTTTTGAAGTTGTCTATTGCCTATTTTGTCTTTAGTATAGCCTATATATTAAGCATGATACTATAATAATACATCCACTCTTGAAAGACTTCGGGTGACATCATGTTCTTAATACTTTCTTCTCCCACTTCTGAAAACTTCTCCCTAGATCTCTTCTCATCATTTACTTCCTCCCTTTAGATGTGAATTGAAATTAATTTAATAAATTGAAAAGAAGAAAAATAAAACACACTCTCTTTTAAAAGATTATTTATCATTTAGGCTGTCTGTAACGCGGTTAAGATTTTGTATTAGGATTTTAGTCTCTGATATGAGAACGCGTTATTACGTTCTCATGTTGTAGTCGTCCTTCTGCGAGAGGACATATTACATGTATCAAGCGCGGGGCCAGTGACACATTAATCTTTTTTTAAATCAAAATCTAATCGTTTGATCGTTTAATCTAACGGTCAGATTTACTCCAATGATAATTAAAATAAAATTGTATTTAGTAGAAAACTGAGTAAGCATCCTACGGAACTCTTAAAATAGTCCCTGAATTACGGATAAAAAACTGAGCGATTAAAAACTGAAAATTTTAATAAAATAACAATAAAAATACTAAGTAAGTATCGTAAATTATGAGCAGCCTTAACATCATTATAAGATGTTGCTTTGTAGTTGGTTCCTTAAAACTAAAAAAGTCCCCCCCCCCCCCCCCCCACTATATCATCCTTCCTTTTTCAATTCCCCTCCCCACCCACACCAATAATAGAACAACAATGATTGGAAAAAAGACCCCTCGTTTTTCCTCCCATGTAAGGATTGCTAACCAATGTCCCCATTTGTAAGGATCACTCAAATATTTTCCTCATGCAAAATTTTCTTTTTAATATCCAGATTATCCTGAGTTAGAATTAAAATGGTTATGATTTGAAGTATTTGTCTGCGGTAGATTTAATAAAAATAAATTGTAGAAATAGTTTCTATAGTGAAAAATAGAGACAATACATTTTTTTTAAAACATAGATTGCTTTATACTCAAGATAAAATACCTTAAACAAACACTTGCATATAAGCGTTCGTCTGTGATAAGTTATATAGATATATAATAAATTGACAAATTTAATAGATTGCATATTAAAAATATATATAGAGAGAAATTAACATGTCTTTGGAGATAATATACATTAATAGCAAATAACAATATACTATTTCAATATGTCATTAACAAACACGTATCATACGATCCAATTACGTAAATTTATTATAAGTTGTATTGATAGACTCAATTAATAACTTAATTTGTTGATTATTTCATAATTAATTTCTTAGAAAATTAGGTTAATTTTGGTTAAAAATGTGTACTATATTGAATTCTCTCATTTTAGACTTGTAGGTGATGAATTGAGAGCAAAACGACTAGAAAAAGAGCTAAAAGGACTTAAATTGGAAAAAGGCACAAGCCAAGGACCAAAACTGCTATTTTTCAGATTCAAACATGGAACCACATATGGCCCTAGGTGTGCGAGCCGATAATGGACCGCATGTGGACTGTTTTTGTGGGATAAGAAGCAAAAGACACCTAGGGTCGGGTGTGTGACCGGGTATGGACCGGATGTGCACGAAAAATGCAAATTTTGGACAAAATTACCCTCAATTCGTGAAAAAATCCTAAAAATGGCAAGAAGGGTGACACTCCTAGATTCATTCCCTGACATTTCAATATTCTAGAGAGAGAGAGGAAGGTTAGAAAGAAAAAGGAGAGTTCCATTGAAGAAAGCTCGATCATTTTGCTTTTTTTTTTGGACAAGGATGCTACTTTATCACTCTACCATCTCTTCTCAATTCATTGTTGGGTTTGATCATGAAGTTTTATTGTTTATTTTCTTTTTATTTGTTATTTTTAATATATTAGCTTAAACTCATAGTTAGGACTAAAGGATGTACACTCTTTGAGAAATATTTACTATAAATTGAATGTGTATTGTGATTTGAATGAAAATACTTGATTTGCTTCGGAATGGTTCAATGTTTGGTATTTATTGTCTATATGTTTTCATGCTTGGCCATCATGATTATATTAATGAGAGATATGGGTGATGGATTGAGAGATGAAGCACATATTAAGCCCTAAAACATTGTCTAAAGCATTGAATATATGGGTGTTAAGTTAGAGATAGCTTATTGCTCACATAGTATTTGATGAAATATCCTTCAAAGCATAATGGTTTTAATTTTATTGAATTTAATTGAAAGAATTAGCTTAGTAGGATTAGACACTATCTAAATTGCTTGAAAGAAAATTTAGATGAATGTAGTGAATTAACTCCCATTTTTTTTATAACCCATTATGTCCATGGTAAATAGGATTGTAGGAGTCATAGGGG
Source organism: Flueggea neowawraea (assembly GCA_948243855.1). NCBI lineage: Eukaryota > Viridiplantae > Streptophyta > Magnoliopsida > Malpighiales > Phyllanthaceae > Flueggea > Flueggea neowawraea. Next base: position 8,457 of record CAODLS010872730.1, read on the forward strand.
TGAAAACCTTGATGTCTTAACACTTTTGTATCATTAGTGTCTTTCTTTTGCTCTTCTTAATCATTTTACTAGTTTTTTTTTCCTTTACTATATTAGTTTCTAACTTAATTAAGACAATCATAAAAGCAATCTTTTAGCATTGATCACATTTCTAATTCGTCCTGATGGATACAACGCCCCGAAATACTCCAAAGTTTTTAAAGTCTTATCGACAAGCGCACGCTTGTGGTTTGAGTCAATCATGTATCCTTCAAAAATTAATCCTTAATGTTATTAATTTAGCTGACTGACTTTAGTTTGTTTGTGGTTACTAAAATGGAAGTTATATTTTCTTAATTTGATCTATATATTTTTTGATCTGGATTAATTTGATCTATGTTACTACCAAACAAAGGACCTTTTATTTTTTCATAGAAGTTCAAATCTTAACCTGATCAGTGGATGAATCATGATGGAAATATAGAAGCTAGCTTGTCACAAAGGCTAATTGATAGAATATCATGAGACAAAAGGGCACATAGCTCTTTTCACTTGTGCAAGCCAAACCCCACTTAGCTTTTACACATGAATATATGGAGATATCATATGTATAAATTAAACTAGCTAGAGTGGTATATAATAATGTCATCAAAGGTGATACTTTAAGCAAACAAATATAACAACAAATCACTCTCAGCTGGGGAGATAATTGAGCAACACCCCACCCTCCTTTCTCTCTAAAAAGGTCTTGGTAGCTTCTTGCACTCAAAGCAATTAGACTTTTAAGCCTCCTCATCTTTTTAGCCTTTTTAGTTTGGAATAAAGAGAGTTGGTCTTTTTTTCATGAGACGAATTTGGGAAAGAGAAAGCACTAATCAAGCAAAAGGTGACCACTACTTTCTCCTTTTTTGCAATTAGAAAGAATTGTACTATCACTTCAGTAAGTCCCTGTTTGTTTCACTGGAAAGAGAGGGAAAAGAAAAGAAATAAAATGAAATCAAATTTTCTTTCCATTGTTTGTTTCAGTAAAAATTGATGGAAAAGAAGAGAAAAGAATTAAAAAGGAGGGAAATTGAGGGAAATCAAAGCCCATTTTTGTTTCTCACCAAATTGGTGAGAAATGAAGGTAAATGGTATTTTCTTTCCTTTCTCTCATTTCCCTTGTGTCATTAAGGATGCCAAACAAAGGCTAAAGGAACTACAAGAAAAGTTTGAGTGTGATGTTAAATGTTGCGATCCCAAAAGGAGGGAAATTATATAAAAATGATCCTAATATATCAACTTAGTTAATAATGAATATTTGAAAAGTTGTTTACCATTAAATAGTAATTTAGAAATCAAAGAAAATTTATGGAGATTATGATAACATTTCTTTTTCGAATTAAACGTTCACATAGATAAAATTATATTTGTGTAAGCAATAAATTATATTGTTAATTGTACATAAAGATTTTGGAGCAAACTAATTCCTTTAATTAGTAGTTTTCGATTACTTTGATAGATTTGAAGCAATAATATTAATTATTTAAAAATATAAAAATGTGACAACTTGAGCTCATTTTTAGTTAGATGTAATGAAACTCTAATGGTAAGAGGTTGTGAGTTCAATTTTTGGTAGGAGAAAAATTGGTTTATCAAAAATATATCTTTAGTTTGTACTCAAAATGCCTTTAACAATTTCATTTATAATATTAATATGCTTATAGTGTAATATTACTAGAATTAACATAATTTTCGGCATAAGATATATTTGATTCTCAATAAGAGTTAACATAGAAAATATATATATATATATATATAAGTTTAAGATAAGAATTTCTACACATAAAAAAGAAATTTGCTATACACGTGATAAAGAGGACCAATGGATTTATAATTTATTGGTATCATAGTTAACTCTAATATTAAAATATATTAAATTTAATTTTTAGTAGAAGCAAAATCATTAACTAACTTATATAAAAAGAATATGAAAAAGAGTATCATTTAGAGTGATGCACAAACATTCATGATTCATGAGTCTTTTGCACTAGTTGATTCTATCAATACAACTCTTAATAATGGAATGTTTTGCTTCACTTTTGCCCTAAATGCGAACTACGCATTTGCTTGACAAATGAAGATTTTGGAAGCCTAACATGTGGGTAAAGAGCCTCCCCAAAATGACAAGGGGGAGGCACCGCCCCATCACTTAAACTTTTTCCATTATTAATTTTAGTCTATTTGTTTTTATACAAAAGAACAATTGAAAAGATATCAAATTCCCACCTCAAAAGATTTCCTTTACACATATCATCTCCTTCCTTTTAAACTTTCGGATTTCTTTTTGGGAATCGTTAGAACTATGAAAATCCAACTTAATTGAAGAGGTTGATATGAAATTAAAAGGCCCAATTACCTTTCCCCCAATTCAATTTGTAGATGTTCGATCAGCAAAAAAAATCAAGGTGTAGAAATTATTGATTAAAAATATTTCGAATTCGAGTTTTAAATATGTGAAAATTCTAAAATTTAGTAAGAAAAACTTTACCACCTGCAATAAGTATATTTGATTCAAATATCAAATTTAACAAGAAGAGTTTGCCGCCGCGAGATTCCTAATAACCAGTTTAAATTAAAAATAATCATATGTTTTATTGATAATATTTGGATAGTAAATAATTTAATGAAAAGAAGAGTTTTTTTATCCATGACACATTAAAATTATATAAATTACCACGTATGCTTGATAACAGTACTTTGCTTCAATTTGACTTGAAAAAATTGTTGGTGAAAAAGCAACTTTTTCTCCACTAATAAATGGAGTTGAAATTTGGTTGTTAAGGTACTAATCCACTATATACTTTACAAATATGCACTCAACTTTCTATAGAAAATTAGTGAGGAAAAAAGAAAAATAGAAAAGGTTTCTTAGAATGACTCAAACTTTTGGGTACATACACACATGTGAAAACAAGACATGCCTACGTGAGACATTTGAACCTCTCTTATGGAGTATATTGTAAGCTCTAATCTCTAAAGGATTCAATTAAACCATAAAGTTTAATTTTAAAAATGTGTTTTTAAAAGTTGAGACAAATCTTCAAGATATCTAACTTTCACAGGGCCCTACCTTTGTTAATAATAATTAGTGGATAACTTAAAGCATTAACACTAATAAAGTTTGTGATAATCACACAACAATGTAGGCTTAGCGTGCTACGTCGTCAACTTTCTCCTTTAATGAAAGTTCTTACTCTCTTTCGAATTATTAGTTTATCAATTGCCATATGGTCTCCACGTATATCTTCTTCACTTGTGTTTTCTACTTGTGTATTCGAATTCAAATCTTATTCTTCGGAAGTATAATTCGCTTATATTCCGGAAGTATAGCAGTCTATAAATTTAAATATTATTCTTTTTTTTTTTAAACTGGTATACCATGGAAGTCATATACTACCCTTAAATCCCATTCCTCTAGTAGGCTTTGAACCCACGATCTCAAATTATGGATGTGGCAGTGAGACCAACTTAACCACTAATTTTTACCTTAAATATTATTCTTTAAAAGACGGTCTTGTGACAATAATTTTATTGATCATATATATAATTCCATCCATTTTTCTTACAAACAATTAAATCATATGCATGGTTATGGCATTTCTTTTCTTTTTTTATTTTCTATTTGATTGTAAAAGTAACTACTCTCTCCTTTTCAAAATAAGTGCTTTTCTAGCAAAATTATTTTTTGTCAAAATAAATGACATTTTACAAAATCAAGAAAATTTTGGACATAATTTTCTAGATATACCCTTGTAGTTAATGACTTATGCTATATAATTTATATTTTCAATGGGTTATTAATAGGGATAATGTAATAAAATAACACCATATTTAATGTAATCTAATTATTTTCTTAATATGTGTGGAATAACCTTAAAAAATACTTATTTTAGAAAAGAGCAAGTAGTAATTTTTTTGGGAAGTTATACTGACGCACTTTGCTACATTAAATTGGCGTAAGTTTTAGATCCAAAGATCTGATCAACTAATTAATATAAGTTTAAAAATATTTTATGTTTGAGATTACAGCATTAATATTTTTTTTGTTCTTTTAATAAGTATTTATTTTAGATTTAATCTTCTTAGAGTTGAAATCTTCTAATAAATACTTTCTCTCTGATATTCGAATTTTTGTTCTTTAAAAATTCACTCAGAATTAACTAGCATAAATTTTACTGAACAACAGTTTGTTGATTGAAAATAACTACGTTCTTTGTTCTGATTAGTTATCCTTTATTAATGTAAAACAAACCTCTAAAGAAAAATAAAATGTTAAACGAACTTATGAAGAATAAGAGTTTTCTTCTTCCACCGCTTGCGACCGTTTATTTTAGGGTAAGTTAAGGAGGTGTTGGCTTTTCTATGAAGGTTGGGAGGGTAGAAGCAGGCATTAATAAAAATATTTTATTAGTGGATATATAAGGAAAATAAAGTTATTTAGTCCTTAAGTTCTTACAAAATTAATTTTTGTATCCTGGTATCTTAAAAACCCTTATAGTTAGTCCTTATGTTTTAGTTTCGCAAAACACTTTGGTCCCTCAATTAATTAGTTGTTAGCAATCCGTTATGAAATTTCTGTTCTATTTTTGGACTGATGGGTTCTTGTTGTTTTTTTTTTGTTAAATTCTCACTTAAGTATGGCATCGTTTATGGAGATTTGACATCAGGGATGAACTAGTTGTTTTCTAAATACAAGAATGCATTAGGTAATATCGTTAAAACCCAAGGACGAAAAAATTAATTTCCCTATATATAAAAGTAAAATGGAAGCATGCTTATCTTGACATGAATGATACCAATATTTAATTCATTTTGCAAACATGGAATGTACAATCAAATAGTGTCCACGGACACCGTCCATGTATCAAAATAAAAATGCATTTAAATCCAAATATGAGTACAACCCACTCTTAACTACATCTATAAATGCACCATATGCATATTTTATCGTCACTTGTCATCGACCTTCCCCCATATATCAAAACCATTTTGTGGCACATTCAATGCCACGGGACCTCGACCTTCACGTGAAGACAAACAAACCACTTTTTACACTACTACTTGCTACTCTTCATCGTCATCTTTAATATATCCACCATTTATTATACTTGAATTTGATGGAAAGACATAAATAAATTATCTTTATGTTTTTACGAACAGGTGAATTGTCAGGGAAAAATCAACAATAGAAAAATGCAGAATAACAAAGAACAATCACACAAGAATACAATATTTACGTGGTTCGATCAATTCGATTTATGTTTACGGGCAGAACACAAGTAATTCTACTATTCAGAGTAAAACAAGCACAACAGCTTACAATGGTGTTCAAAGGCATTACCCGGCCATCAAAAGACACCCAAGATGTTATCAAACTATCTATTTATATGTTTTCAATGAATACAAACCAAATTAGGACAACCCAAACCCTAAAACATGTCCTAAAACGTTCCAGAATGAAGACACGGGCACGTCACCTAAGACACGGACAAAAGCATCAAGACACAGGCTGGTACACGCGTCCATGTGTCGAAGAAAACAAGATACAGTTTGCACAGCATGGGACACGGCCGTGGCCAAGGCTGTGTCCTCCTCGTCAAACTCCGTTTTGCCTCTTTTTCTTCACTCAATCCTTCATGATTCTTGCTTGATTCATCAACATATCAAATAGCTTCAATCTTGAACAAAAAAATTATTTCAACATTAACATGAATGTTATTTATTCACCATATTTGCTTCCATAGAAAGTTGAACTCACAGCTTTTTAGTATTACGATTACAGTATTAATAAGTTACGAGTCTATTGGTGTTATATATTAAACTGTTATATTTGCAAATTAATTAACTAACCGTCCTCAAAATATGGCAAAAAATAAGCAATGATATTTTGCAATGAATGTGACTAAGATGTGAAGGGAAGGCAGAAGGCTGTGATGAAGAAGCAGAAAGAAAGTTTGAATAGATAGGCAAGAGGAGAGACAAAGCTGCCTTTGTTGTCAAGCTTCTGATGATAATTTCTGAAAAAAGTAAGAGAAAGCTTTTTAGAAAGTTTGCAGAGCTTGCTTGTTTAGGTTTGTTTTGTCAAAGAGAATAATGTAAAAAGTGAATCTGATATATTTGTTGGTCTGTCACACCTTGTTGTTCTGTTCTGTGGTACTCAAAAGAATCCAAATCTTTCTTAAGATTCATCTTAATCACCCTTCATGTGATCCTCTGAACCCTAAAGTTATCAAATATTATTATATTATTATCATTAAAAAAAGTAATAATTTTGAATTCTGTTTATGGATTGATATCAAAGTTTGGATTAGACACACATTAGCAATATTAGAAATGCATATTTATGAGTTGCCCAAATTACACATGAACTTGATTAGTTAGGTTCTGTTAAAAAAAAAAAAAGAACTTGATCAGTTAGGTTGACACGTAATGAATGAAGTGCGTTTTCTTTAGATTGCAGTACTTAATTTAAATGTAGTTATGCATTAAATCAAATAAAATAATGGATCCACATTTTAAAACACGATTTAATATATTTATTTTTTCTGCTATATTCTAATAATATAAACTTGAATTGTAATAAGAAAAGAATGCACTAATCAAGTGTGTATGTTCTTTTTTAAAAAAAAAAGTTCTCGAAGCATTCCATTTTTTTTATAAGTAAAAAAAATTTGTTCCTCTAAACCACAGAATTAGTGGATTAGGCTATCAAAAAATTTGTTTTATGGTTGTTACATTTATTCAATTAATACTAAACAAAAACTAAAGCTTGTAGTTTTCTTGTCAATAAAATTATATCTGCAGTGACATGTTTAGTTTGTCAAAAAAAAATTACAGTTTCGTAATCTGTGTCAATTTAAGATAAGAAAACTTGTCTTGAATTAAGATACCAAGCATTCCCCTAATTTTTCTTGGAGTGAACGACATTGTGTTGGTAAACAAATTAAATAGCAAAAATAAAAACAAGTAACATAAAATCTGATAAGAAAATATTTAGGATATTGGAATCAACTTCAACATTAAAGAGTGGAAAATTCAATCCTAGTTGGAGAGTTATCCGAAAAAATATATATAGGAAGTTGATATATATATATATATGTGTGTGTGTGTGTAAGTTAACAAACAAGAAGAATAGATGAACATGATGTATAAAATTTTAAAGCTTTAAAAATTTTCCAGACCGTTTGGAACGTTAAGTGCAAAGTTTACAGAATCATTATCTATTTAATACACCGACTACGGATCTGTTAATGACATGTCCGTTAAAGTTTGTAGGCAAAAATATTATTAAGTAAATTTTTTAATCACGTTGAGGGATTTTCTTGGTCGAGTTGTATGTAACAACTGACAAGAATTTATAGTTAAAAAATATCGAAAAGATTATATATAATATCTGAATATAATTAAATATTAGATTATGATTTGTTTATCTACAAATCTTTGCAGCTCTCAATAATTTCATCAGACATTCTCTCCCAATTTGGCTCTATATAAACATACAATATTACTTCATCAAACTTCATTTCATTTGGCAAACTACTCCATCGAATTATATTATTCCAAGGACAAAAGACCACAAGAACTAATATTTATTATTTTTAACATATAAATATATAATTCGAATATTTATTAGAGAACTAATCAATTATAAGCTTTTTTTTAATTACTTGTAGGATATAAGTTTTGGATTCTCTTTAGAACAAGTGAGCAATAATGAGCCTCCAGTGAAGCTTCATGATTCATATATCATACGGGAGAACTTAGACTCGATCAAGTGTTTACATATGCAGATATCAAAGAATTACAACACGGTATATATACAAAACTTATAATACTCAATAATTATAAGATTGAGTTTATTATCATCTGTATTAGAACTTTTATCATATGTTTAAGAGTTATCGATCCTCGTGTCCATATGGGCATTCTTAACGAACCATTTGTATATTGTATTCTTTTCTCAACAATACGCGTATACAGATCGATTTCTCTTGTCTATTATAGGTTTGACAAAAAAAATAGTAATAAGTGTTAATTTAAGAGAAAATAAGATGATATTATTTTGAGGAAACATAATTGTTTAAATGAAGAAGAGAATAACTACATATACAATACAAAATTATTGCACAGAATTAAAATATGAAAAAGAGAAGATTCTGTGCTGGAATGAGGGGGAAAGACAAACAGAAGATGACATTTCTATAAGGGGAAGAAAGAGATCAAAGATGACATTCTTGGGTCAGCATGTTTAAATTAAAAAATGAAAAAGAAGACTGAAAATGTTAACAGTAAGAAAGAAGAGACTAGACAAGAGAGAAGGGAAGGGAAGGGAAGGGAAGGGAAGGTGAGCAAAGACAGTTGTTGCATGCATGAAATGGAATTGAATTTGAAAGCATGAGAAATAGAAAAGCAAAAATGTCTGGAAAAGTAGAGAAAAGGTGAAACACGCCTTTGTAGACGACGACGACCGTGGCCAAAAAGCTGTGTTGAAAACGTGTCAGAGAAAGCATGTGTATTATTAATGTGGCACAAATGCCAACGACAAACGTCTTTTGAACTACTTTTTTTTATCAAATTCATAATAAAACCCCTTTTTAGTTTCATCTATTTCAACTCCATGTTCCCCCTACTCTTTTTCCACTTGATTTTTTAGAGTTATAAAATGTTAAATCTCTTCTCAAAATCTTTAGCAAAAAAAAAAGAAAGAAAAAAAAAAAGAAAAAGAAAGGACATGTTAATCAATCTTGTTAGAAAATTCGGTCCGCCCATGATAATAATGAATCGAATTCGAGTCCGTCAATTGTTTGGTTAATTAACGAGCCCAACTATTTAATTATATTTGGTTGTGGGTTTATTAATACCTATAATAATAAGTCCATGTGGAGAAAAATCTATGTAGGAGATAATTACCTTATCTGATGCAGATAAGGAAAGAGAGGGATAAGAGCAGAAGAATTACGTTTTTTTTCTGCCCCTCACTTTCACGCATCTCTCTCCTTCTCTCATCACTGTTTTCACGTTCTTGAAGCCAAGAACAGAGAGAAAAATACAGTTTTTCTCCTTTAGTCAATACGATCTCAAGAGGCACTTAGACGGTGTATTTATCAGTTGTTCTCATCCCTGCGGATTGTGGTCCAACTGTAGAGGCTTGCAGAGATCATGTTCTTCAGCTGTGCATTGCTGTTTTACTGGAATCGAGGTAGGTATTCGATCCCTTGTTGATTCCTGTTGGCTATATTGCCTGTTGGTATGTTGTTTGTGCACCTTCATTGGTATCAGAGCGTGCTAGGATTTTTTTTATTGAATTCTGTCCATATTTGCATGCCTCTATGTTTGTCACGTCTGGATGTGCCTCTGTGAATTTTTTGGTATTCGTTATTTGCTATTTTTGTTTTGACTTTGTGTTAGACAATAAAAACCCAAATTCTAATGTGTGAATTTCAAGAAACCAATTGTTCCATTCGACCCAGAACATTAAATTGGACAATTTGTCCAAATTTCATCAAACAATTCGATCGGGAAGGCCTTCGAATCGCATGAAACCGTTCTAAATCAATCCATGAGGCAGAAAATTGATCTGTTGTGCAAATGGAGCTAGGGCACACGTGTCCGCCCCTGATTCATCCCAGCTATTCCCACAAACCAACCAGAATGAGACACGTGGCTTAGGTCAAAGTTGACCGTGCAGATCTTAGGCCAATGGACATCCGACACGTGGTTGCACAACCACTTGAAACGTGGACATCCCGGATGACGACACGTGGCACCTGCTGGCGTCGCCGAACACCGGTCGACGGCGGAGTGGCAACTTCTGGCGGCGCGTGTCAGCGCGTGAGGTATATTGACCTGATGATATGTTTTTTCTGCTCAATAGTCGATGTGAACTATAGAGCAACCCTTAGGGTTTTCCTAAGAGATGTGGTTGTGGGAGGTATACGTACACGCTCGTTGACCAAACCACCAATGTTACTCCATAGTGGCCAAAAGCTTTATTGGTTTAGTGATCTTATATACACCATTCCTGAGTTATTGTGGTTGGAGGTTGAAGAGTCATTTCTGAAAACTCGTGTTTATGAGTTATTGACCCCGTAGTATTCTGAGTCGAATGACAAGTTGTTAGTTACTTGTCATTTTATACATAAATAAAGTTTATGGACATGGCTTAGGGATTTGGTTTTAGGACATTGTTTACATTAGTTGTTGACATTTTCTATGTTGAGATAATAAAATTGTGTTAGTTGCACTTATTATTATTATTTTGAGCTATTTATTGTGTTAAATTGTTTGATTGTGGTGATGCAATTATTTATATGTTAAATGTTGCTTTGTATATTATTGCATTATTAACTATGTTTTGGACTCACTAATGCAATAACCAACATAGAAACCCTAAGTTAAAATACTTAGAGATCGAATCTATACGTTAGATCTATTGA
>CAODLS010872947.1:0-10264 GCA_948243855.1 Flueggea neowawraea
ACTTGCAGCTCTGTTAGCCTGCCTAGTTCAGCTGGTATAGATCCTGTCAGGTTGTTCTCTGAGAGCCATAATTCGAAGAGCTTCTTACATCCCTGAATCGTAGGAGGAATTGAGCCTGAAAGGTTGTTCTTTTGCAGATGAAGAACATTGAGAGAAGTAAGGTTTCCAATTTCATCTGGTATCTTTCCTGAAATATTGTTACTTTGAAGAGAAAACTTTAGTAACCTTGAACAGTTGCCAAGCTCTACAGGTATGTCTCCATCGAAGTTGTTGGATGACAAATTCAGCTCACCAAGTTCCTCCAAGCTTCCTAACCAAGAAGGCACCATACCGGTAAATCGGTTATTGTTAAGCAGGAGGTGTTGGAGTTTCTTACAATTTGAAAACTGAGCCGACATTTCTCCTTTAAGATTGTTGAACGACAAATCAAGGAAATTGAGCTCGGTGAATTGGCCAAACTCAGAAGGAATGCTGCCTGTAAGATGGTTTTTCGCGAGGCGGAGACGGTTTAGATTTCTTGACAAGGCTAGTCTAGAAGGAATTGAACCAGAAAAGCTGTTGTTGGTCAGGTCTAGAGCAATCAGAGAACTAGAACCTAAGAGAGGAAAGATGCTTCCACTAAATCTGTTGTGAGAAAAATTAATAATTGTAAGGTTCTTGAGAAGGAAGAGAGATGCAGGTAGAGGACCTTGGAAGGAGTTATTCTATAGAGTAATATTGCGAAGCTCGGAAAGGAATCTGAATGTTGGTGGCAATGTACCTGAGAGCTTGTTATCTCCCAACGCCAATATCTGAAGGCTTTTGCAGTAGCCCAAACTTTGAGGGATTGGACCTGACAAGTCATTCTGTCTGAGTTGAAGCATGTAAAGATTCTTAAGCTTCCCAATTGTTGCCGGGATCGACCCGTTAAAGTGGTTCCCAAAGAAATCGACTGCTGTTAAGCTTGTGCAGTTTGTTAACTCTCTTGGTATCTCTCCTGACATCTGGTTATCATAAAGATAGAGTTCTCTCAGCTTCTTCAGCTTGCCGATTTCAGGAGGAAGTTTTCCTGTGATCCTGTTGTCAAAGAAATACAAACTCTCCAAGTTACTTAAGTTTCCTATCCCAGGTGGTATGTTTCCACTGAAACTGTTATTGTTGAGCAGAAGGTCAGTGAGGTTCCTTAGTTCGTCAATGCGAGCTGGAATCTCTCCTTCAAAATTGTTGTTGGAGAGGTCTAATTGTTGGAGAGAAGAACAGTTCAGTAGCTCCAAAGGGAACTTGCCGGAGAGGTCGTTTTGAACCAGGAAAAGTTGTTGCAGATTACCATTTTTGAAGCAGAAATTGTCTGGAATGCTTCCCGTGAATTGGTTGTTGGACAGAACCAAAGTTTTAAGGTTCTTCAACTGTGAACTGAAGAGGCTGATAGGTCCAGAGAGATTGTTTCCTGATAAGTCAAGCTTTTCAATCTGAACCAACTGACTAATCTCCACAGGAACATGACCACTCAATTTATTCCCCAGCAGATTCAAGTACTTCAAGCTTGAGAGGAGACTCAACTCCCCAGGAATCGAACTGGAAAAGCTGTTATTTGCCAAGTTCAATATCTGCAGTCCTTTAAGTTTCCCTATTGAAGAAGGGATATCTCCTTCAAGCCAATTGTTTGATGCAGCAAAATTTTGAAGCTTTTCACATCCTTGAATCTCTTCCGGGACACGGCCACTGAGATTGTTCTTCTGCAAGTCAAGAGACACCAGATGCTTCAAATTACCTATCTCAGCTGGAATACTTCCATTAAATTGGCAATAGGCAAGACCCAATTCTCTCAACTCAGTTAAGTCACCAATGCTAGGTGTAATTTCACCTGATAGTAAGTTGTTTCCTACTCGAAGAACTTCCAAGTTTTTCAAAAGGCCTATTTCACCTGTAATATTTCCGGAGAGAGAATTCGAATGCAGAAGCAGCATCCTCAATCTTTGAAGCTTTCCAAGAGCATCAGGAATGGAGCCAGACAGAGAATTTGAAGATAAGTCGAGTGTTTCAAGTGAAGTAAGATGGAAGAATTGCGAAATGGAACCTGACAATCCAAAACCTGATAGAATCAAGCCCATTACATGAGTTTGATCATCTGAACATGAAACTCCAATCCAGCTGCACAAATGCACTTCCGGAGACCAGTTGTTCAGGACTCCAACTGGATCAACTAGCTCTGACTTGATTCTCAGAAGCCAGTAGGAATCTGTCACATTATCTTCAACTTGAGTAGCACCAACAACAGTAAGTATTGCCAAAAACAGCAACATAAACCACACTTGATGGCTACCCATGTCAAGATTTGAATCAAAGAAGAACCTCAAATGACAAGGCAAGCAATCAAAACATTTCTTACTACAACCTGTGGTGGTGAATTCCACATTGAAAGAAAAGGGGAAGAAGAAACAAGAAATGAAGCAAGGAGTTCAAGATGGTTTGGAGGCGAAAATGAAAGATATTCAAAAGGGTATAAACAGGTGAAAGCTTTTGACAGTATTTATAGTCCAGATGATGCAGGCCTGCTTAGTCATTTTCTGCAGAAAGCTGCTAATAATAATGATAATAATAATCAACAGTAATCAAGGTTAACCACCAAATATTTTGACACATGAGCAGAGTTTTCTTTTTTACCCTTTTTTAGCTGGAGTCTGACAAGGCAATTATGGGGAACAGTATAGAATGTTTAGTACAAGAAAGATGGTGAATTGTATGGAGATAAGGTAGAGTGATGGGCATAGTTGAATGGAGAACAAAAAAGTGAGGGATGGAAGAACTTAAAAGTTGATAGGGGAAGAGATATTCCCACTTGTACCTAGGAACAAAACTCATCAAACTGGGCCCTTCCCATTTCACCATCTGATGTCAGATTCAATCTCTGGCCTACCCCACCATTACTCTTGGAATATCAATTACTTTTCATGTAATCTAAAGAGTTTTTTCTTCTAAAATTTCATCATAATTTAGTAGTAAAATTTGACTTTAAAGAGATTCATTCAATTACGCTTCAACAAATTTTAAGTTAGATTTCTATAAACCCACTATGTTCGTTATTGCCATCATAAAGAGCTTATGGGAGTATGAATGTTCATGAGCAACATGTATTTGAAACAGAATGAACCAGCCACTGATGGCAGGACTTTTAAGCAAAAGTATTTAGATACTTTAATTAGTATTTTTATGAGCATAAAATTTCTTTTTACTGAGTTTTAAAGTTTTTTTTATGCTTTATACTTAAATTTGAGAAGTCTGTATCACTCTAATAGAAATCTAAATGCATGCGTAAAGAAGTTTCATTATGTTACGCATGCACCTGCAAATATAAGTGTGCTTTGAGTGGAGGAATGAATAGATTCGTGGACTATATATTGAAAAATTGAAACCCATTGAAAATATTTTCTTAGCCAGATAATATCCTGTGTTGAATTCTGCAATCAAAGTCCAGATATCTATCAACCTAACCCACCTAATTCCAAATTGAATACAAGAACAAAACAGAATACTATAACTACCAGAATTAATTTTACATAACAAACCAAACTTATTAATGATATTTTAAAACCATATAAAGCCAAGATCTTGTGAGGTTTGGTGTTATGTATTGAAGCAACTGCTTCATGGGTCCAGTTATGTGGTCTTAAACTATATTAATATGCAGATAAAGAGAACTTTGCTTCAGAATATAAGTATTCTTCTAAAATAGAACCAAAACATGTAAAGACAAGAAAAACAATTAGCCCATATTTTGATAGGAAATTATGTTTTGCTTAGTTTTCAGTGAAAACTTTATATCTTTTAGCTTTGCTTAACTTCTCAGGATCTAGCAGGGGCAACCAATATGAATGTTCCAACAACCTCTGTCCCATCAAAATCTCTAGACAAGGAAACAAAGGTCGCATCCCCCACACATGGACCATTTCCAACCTTAAGTGCCTACAATTTTACCTTTTACTTTAGCTTAGCATCAATAATATTTTGCCTGGAGTGAGTAAGCTCATTTTACTTTTGGTGCATAAAAGTTTAGGTGACAGAAAATTGCCCTAGTTTAAAGTAGGGAAAACCGCAAAATTCTATATGAACCTACATACGACTTATCAAAAAGAACCGCAATCAAGACTCGAATTCCAAACTTTTCAAGCAGAGATTCCTTGACCACTAAACTGATTTTATTTATGAGTGAACAAGTGTGATGCTACGTTGTGTCATATTATTTATTTTTTACTATCACAAATATTAAGTCTATGCTATTTAGTAATTCAAACAAAAAATAATAATAATCCAAGCGGCATGAATCACCATACTGACGATATGTTTGTACTGATTGGATCTGGCCACCATGTAATGTCAACAACCCATTTAGCAAGAAACAATTTATCAGGACACATAAGACAAGTTAACCATATAATTAAAACAGGCAAATAATCAAACAAGTTTATTAGTTGAGCTGATCATTCTGAAGAGAAAATTTTCAATCCTGTGCCTAATCAGAATTTTTCTTTTAATAATACCAAGGAATGTTTTTAAACAGCATTTAGAGAAGGAAAGAAAAATATTAAAGACTTACATTATCGTATACTTTATAGACATAAGGGCATACGGCCAAAGGAGAAGGTAAATTATTCAACACGTTAAAGGTCGTCGGTGATCAAAATACAGTGACGGAATGAGTTTTTAAAGGACTAAAGTCTTTGGAATTTGCATAGGAAGTGAAAATATAGCTACTTAAGGGAACAATAAATTCTTTTCTTCTTGGATGTTTGCTAGAAATTCTAATCTATCACTGACCATGGATACACTAACTTCAAGAATTGAAACATTCTTGATCCATCTATTCTTTGTAATGGATAACTCCAATATTGCAACTTAAATCACTTAGCTGTTAACTTGGTGATAAACATCAATTCGTGTAACGTGTGTCTTAATCGTATCATATTATTTACATATCATACATAATTTTACGTAATATAAGATTTATAAAAAATGTGATTTATGTCAATTGTGTCGTACTGCAATTGTAAGAGATCCTAAATTCAATCTTAGACATCACACTTGTACTCTAAGCAATAAAAGAAAGAGCCAATAGTAGGAGATAGGAGTGGACTTGAAGCGTGAGAATATTAGACCACAGCTAAAGCCATGCACTGAAAGGTGGGGATGTAACCTCCTTGGAGCTGGTTGAGCAGTAGGGGCATTGTCCCATTCACGTGTG
The DNA here is from genome assembly GCA_948243855.1 of Flueggea neowawraea. Classification (NCBI taxonomy): domain Eukaryota; kingdom Viridiplantae; phylum Streptophyta; class Magnoliopsida; order Malpighiales; family Phyllanthaceae; genus Flueggea; species Flueggea neowawraea. The sequence goes on from CAODLS010872947.1 coordinate 5,219, forward strand.
ATCTAGATTCGAGACCAAAAGTCTCTTTAGTTTGTGCCATAAATCTCCGGATATCCTTGAAGGTATATTTCTTTGTCTGCTCTCAGTGAGTATCGTGGTGACGTGCCCCTTAGTTACCGCTAAGTAAGCGACCATTCCGCGGCAGGGAGTAAGTGTCTATATGGTCACACCCAGCAGGAATGCAATCACCATTGATAGTCTCCGGCTCCCCTTTTCTTGGAAAAAAAAAAGAAAGGTGTGGATGTAATATTAATTTAGACCCAAGTTTAATGCCAATTTATATTAGGAAAAATTTGACTTTTATACCAAATTAAAATTCAAAATTAGGTTTTTGTCATACATCAAACACATGTTGAGTAATAGAAATACGCTTGAAACATATTGCAAAAATACCATATTTTTTATTGACTGAAAAATTAACCGAAAATTTGAGATTTTTTCGCGAAAAAGATAAATTTAAAGAGAGAAAAATCTAATGTTTTAGAATGTATCTAAATGTATCTATATGTATCCAAATGTCTCTAAATTACAATTTTTTATATATAAAATTAGATTTAATAAATTTTTAATTTATTATTTTTTTAAAATTAAATGCATCCAAATTATAATTTTTAATATAAGTTTTTCAAATTTTTTTTGATATATCCAAAATGTATCCAAATGTATCTAAACCACAGCTTCTTATACAATTTTTTGATGTCTCTGAATGTATTCATATGTCTCCAAATGTATCCATAATTAAATTAAGTTTAATTATTTATATATTATTAATTTTTTTTTATTTTGTTTAGCAAAAATTGATTTGCTGTTCAGTGCTTTACAAATGTCTCCAAAATGTATTCACAAGTCTCCAAAAACATGTATCCGCAAGTGTCCAAATATATTCATCCTGCACAAAATCAATATAATTCAAAAAATTAACCAAAGTCAGACAAAACAAACTAAATAAACATAATTAAAATGTTTTTTCACATTAAAAATAAATAAAAAAGCCAAGGGTATTTTTGTCATTTTGAAAAAAATAAAAAAGCTAGCAACTAGGTTTTACCCAACCCTAGCTGTCGTCGCCGCCTCATTCGATTCATTCACCACCACTCCTCGCCGTCACCTGCAGATCGACGAAGATAGAGAGGAAAAATCGAGGCAACAAAGACGAGAACCAGAGAAGAGAGCACTGAGCGATGGACGAAGACGAGACGTGACGCAGCGAGGAAACACGAACTGAAGAGGGAGACACGGCGACGAACAAGGGAGAGACGAGACGAGATGCGGCGGAGGTTAGTCGAGCGAGAACAGATGCGACATGAGAAGACGGAGACAAGAACAAACGCTACGGAGGAGGGTGGCGGAGCTAGGGTTTCTCTGTTTCGCGATTAGAGAGGAAAGAGAGCATACATAGAGGAGAGAGAACAATGGGAGAAGAGAGAGATTTGGGTGTTTGGTTGAGGAGAGAGAAAATAGATCGAAAAATGAAAGATTAAAATCGCGAGATTTTGGATTATATACCTAATAAATATGGCAGTTGTCAAAAGAAAATTTAAACGGTTGACATATTAGCAACTAACACTTAGAAAAAATTAGCATTAACCTAATTACTAAACTATAGGTTCTATTTTTTCAAATATAAATTTTAATTTAGACATACAGCCTAATTTCCTCCAAAAAAAATGGGGAGATGTATTAGAAGTTCATAACCCTAACACATTTGTCACTAGGGCTTGAAATCTTATTATACAAGACTATCTCTTCCTTTTGTGGTCGGGTCATTTTCACATACACCAGGCCCGCGGTTCACTTTCAATATTTTAAGTAAAAATTTTAAAATTACTGTTTTTATTTTGAATTTTATAAATTACGAATTCAATGACTTATTTATATGTTGTTTAAAACTTGTTTAGAATATGTTCATTTTACAAAGTTTTAAAAACTTGTTTATATATTGTTGAATGTTGTGTATTTGTTGTTGGTTTTTTATTTATAAACAATATATAGACAGCAAATTAACAATATATAAAAAACAGATTTATTTATATATTATTTTCAATATATAAACAATATATAAGTAATATATCAATAATACATTCAAATAATAAATAAACGACATATAAATATGACATTTTGAACAATATATATAATTATTACAAATTTTTCTGGATATGTCGCGTAATTACCACTTTGTGGTCCTAGTTATTGTCCTTTATCCTCTTAAAAAAAGTTATTGTCCTTTATGGGAGGAGCTCTGGTCTGTCTCCATCAATGGCTTCTTCAATGAAGACGAATTCCCAAAGAAAAGTGATTTGTTGGGTTTGCCTGAACCTGATGAAACTGCAGTCAATTGGACCTCATAAATCCAATCCATGGATGTTTTCTCTATGTATATCAGAATATTCTCCAATGCAAAACAAACCAAAACAAATGGAATACAAATTTGGAAAGATTTTGAATAGACAAGAAAAGAGACCCATAATAATGTATTGGTGGACAACACTCAATCCAGTATAAACCAAAAATCAAGGACAAGAATACATAAGACACCACCAGTTCTCCATTATTGCAAATAAAATTCACACCTTGAAATCTAAGTCAAGTGTCGAAGGAAAACTGAGACTTGGTCAACTGGGAATTTTTGAACGAACAACAGTAAATTAAACTGTTTCCTATTCAACTCCAAGCCTCTTTTTAAGCTCCAAAAGAAACCCGTAAACCTTTTCACCATCAGAAAGAGTCTTGGACACACTCTCCTTCTCAAGGCACCTCTTAGCCCATGCAATGATTTTAGGGCACTCTGATCCGATGCTGAAGTTTCCAGCAGTCTCATAGGCATAAAACCAGCAGTAAAATGGGATGAAGGCCACATCCACAAACCCATTTGGTCACCTCCAAAGAATGGTTTGTCTCCAAGCTCACCCTCCAATGTCTTCAGCACTTCTATCAGTTCCTTCTTGGCTTTCTCTTGTTCTTCCCCTGTTGACATCACTACTTGCCTTCCAACTAGATACACCTGCATCAAAGTCCAAATGTTTTTTAGTTTTAGCTCAAAATTAATTGACAAGATTTGAATATACGTGCTATAATGTCATATTAAAAATATATTACATTAATTTACAGATTATATGGCTCTTTTTGTTAGATAATCTTTATAACTTTCCAACCAGATAAATGTTGCAGACGACAGAACATTATCCTATCAAATTTTAAAACTTCTGCTTATCTAAAAACCGAATTCGAGTATTGATAAAATTCCACTCCACGACTATTTATGACAAAATATCAACTCTTTTTTGGCCTATAACCTTGTTACTTGAGATTCATTGCAAACAAATATTATATTGCAACTAAAAATGGTTGAAAATACATGGGATCACTACTATGAAGTCAACAATCTAATTCTTGACACAAATAGTGTAGTATAGACCAATTAAGCACCAAAGAAAAGAAAAACAAAAGAGAAGTGGCAGGTACCTTCTTATCCACATAGTCAGCCCAAAATCTAGCTTGAGCTCTCTGGTAAGGGCCGGAGGAAAAGAGAGGAGATTTGTCATGCCAAACTTCATCAATGTACTCAACAGCAATGAGAGATTCACAAATTGGTTTCCCATTGTGGATGAGAACCGGAATCTTCTTGTGAATTGGGTTCATTTGAAGAAGCAAAGGGCTCTTGTTGGACAAGTCCTATTCTTTGTACTCATACTTGATGCCTTTCTCTGCCAAGGCAACTCTAACTCTCATCCCAAAGGGACTTGGCCAGAAATCCAAAAGGGTCACTTGATCATTAGACATTTTGGTTGAGTGAAGGATAAAATGAATCGAATAAAAATGATTCTTTCGAGTTCTTTTGGGTTTGATTTGAGTGACTTCTAATATTGGCGCAGATTTATAGCTAGTAAGGTCGGTTCGGTTGATTTGGTTTGTCAAAATTGGAGACTAGTAGAAGAGGTGCGCAGACAATCTTGTCACTCTTTGTCCACACCAATAATTGACGTAAGTACATTTGTCACTAATGTGTCTTTTTCACATCAAATAAGTTGTGGAAATACTTTCCGGATAGATCTATTAATCTGAACAGAGGAATTCAACTAATTAACCATTTACTCCCGAAGTTTGTCTTAATTCACAAATTTGTTCCTTCGTTCTTAAAACTATAATAGTAAATCCCTCTAATTTGGATCATTGAAGCAATTTAGCCTCTTCGTTAGCATTCCATTACCCACAATTTGAAACAGCCATCCAAATCCCTAAACTCAGAGGAAGAGAGTTGGTCGCAGATTCAAGAGATAGAATGAGTTAGCATTCAACTTTTCCCTAAATAATTTCAAACACACCAAATGCAGGCAACGCCACCAACAACCAAAACGTACACAAACGACAGTAACAGTCATTGAAATGAAATTTGGGAACATTATTTTAAGTGGCATTTGATATAAAAGAAAGGGCGTATGTGATTGTACTGTTTTATAGGATTATATTACCTTACTCCTACGTTATAGCAGGAGAGGCATAAGAAAATTCTGGACTTGTGCGATTAATTGAACCATGATAGAAATAAGATGGAATAAACTCTGAGGCTTGTTTGGGAGGGTAGAGAATATAGTATATTTGGTAGGTTTTGTAATGATGGTGATAATGAATACTACAAAAATAGAAGATAACACATTTTTTAATAAACTTAGTTATACAAAATGGTAGGTGTCGAATCAGACAAATTAATTTATCTACTCAAAAATAATAATTTTGTATGTAGTAGTGAATAGAGTCAAATCTACGGAGATTGATAAAGCTTATTCATTAAAAGAAAACAAAACGAAATAAAATTGTAGAAAATATGAGTGAAACCAAAAATGTAAAATAACTGAATTAAAATTTGCAATAAGAAAGATAATAAAAATGAAACAATGAAAATATGAGAAAATCAAAAATGATAAATGCCTAGCCAAAGTACTTCTCAGTTCAATCATTTCAGTTGATTACAGACACGAAAGATAAATATTAAGTATTCGAATAGACAGAGTTATAGTTAACAGTGGCACACTCAATTAACCAATCTCT
>CAODLS010873044.1:0-11935 GCA_948243855.1 Flueggea neowawraea
GGTTTTTCTCTGCTTTGTTGAATTTTAATCGATGAGCATGCTAAGTATATTGCTAGACGCGTATTATTCCAAACCAAAACTAGATAAATGGGTTTTGGTTTTTCTTCTTATGATAATTAAAAAACAATGCAACACAATCCACGAATTATGATGAATCATTCGCTTTTGAAAGTACAAACCAGTTTGCTTTGCAAGAACCTGCTACATTTCTTTCGTGGAGGTTAAAAACTCAATTGTTTTAACTGTGAAGCATGCTTAGTACCTGAGAATAGATATGTATGTGTGATGAAGACTCTCCGTTTGAATATTTCCTAATAAAACCATTGTACTTATGACAGCTAGTGTCCTAAATATGTAGCACCACTTACTTTATGAGTAAGTTTTTGAGCTTACTCTTCATCCTCACCATCCATTATTTTTAAATCTAATGGTTGATGTAACTTATTTTTTTGAATCTAATCTCTAGTATTAAATTCAAAAGCAATGGATGATGAAGATAAAAACTTACTCTTGGAGTAAGTGGAGTCCTCATATTACATTAATCTAAATTTGTTAAACATGATGCTACACAGAATGTGTATGTGACATTTACACTTCACCATGCTGCATTTCTTAATTTATCATAGTTTCAAATATGTACTGATTCATTTGCCATTTTTGGTGTGTTAGGGGCTGATCTTTTGGATGCAGACCTTAGGGGTGCAGATTTTTCTCTGGCAAATGTGACGAAGGTACTCATTTTTTGTTTGGCTTCTCAAGTAAAACTGTGTATTTGAACATCTAAAGATAGAATGTAGACTTATTTACATATTGTATGCACTATTAAGGAGCACAACAAAACATCATTATACACTCATGTTGCTACTGAAGTATAAATTTTGAGATCCATTAATTTTGGCCTTGAAGACGATTAATACCTATCTAGGCATGCCTTTATATTGTCACATCTCTGGTCAACATTGTTCTTAATTTATCGAGAAAGAAACTTCCTAGATAGTCTTTACTACATTCTAATATAATCTGTTGAAGGATTGAGAATTCGCATCATCCCTTGTAGCTCTAAGCCTGCTCTAGTTGTAGCATTGTCTCAGTGAATGATGTCTGAATGGATGGTTTTATCTCTTTCTGCAGGCAAATCTTAGTAATGCTAACTTGGAAGGTGCCCTGGCTACCGGCAATACATCTTTTAGGGGATCAAATATAACTGGAGCAGGTATGTTGAAACACCAATAAGGTTCCTTCTTGTGAATATCTCGGTCTTTTATAAAGGTCCATTTCCGTCTATAATTCCATTAATGGCATAATTTTCTGTTATACTTGACAGATTTCACAGATGTGCCTCTGAGAGAGGATCAGCGGGAATATCTTTGCAAGGCTGCTGATGGGTAAGTTGTACTTACGAACAATTTACTTGTACCAATTCGTATTCACTTGGTAAATATTGATATTGATTTAGATCTGACAATTCTTGTCAGGGTGAATCCAACAACTGGAAATGCGACGCGTGATACGCTGCTGTGCAATTAAATCAGTACATTTACAATCTGCGCGGCTGCATCTGTAACAATTGCGATTCCCATTTGATCTGAGTTTGGATCACTTTGTTGTAAGTAATGTAAATTAGACAGACAATACATAATTTTTGTTTCCATTCTGTTTAGAAGCAACAATGAAATCTATTGTCAGGTTGTTTATATTATAAATCATGTGCGGGTTGGTGCTGCAAGAAATTATCAACATAAGCAATAATTAATTTCAATTCTTTAGCCAAAAAAACACTCATGTTCCACTGAAAATGGACATGTAAAATCTCCACTAACCCCAAAATGTGGGGTGACCACAATTGGAAACCGTTGTTGGATGGATACAAAAGTAAAAGGCAGCTAAAAATGCTTATCCTTTCACCTTTTTATCCATCAGCAATGACCAAGTGCTAGACATCTTTGATCTCAGTGGCGCTCTACTGCACATTGGAGAGAATCCCAAATCCCAATCACATTTTGGTACTGAAAAGCCTCCACTTTGCGTCCTGCTCCAACCATTCTAGGAGTGACCACATTTCACCCTCACCATCAACTCCTTTGCATCATTCCACTCCAGAAAGAGTACTTCCTTTCTTCACAAAAGATTCCTCCTTTTTAATTTACTTTCCACAGGAGTCATCAGTAATAACCTATAAATATTAAATCCCTTTCTCCTCTTAAGGTGAGGAAATCTCAACCGTATTGCAAATTATTTTGCAGCCGAAGAACGATTCTATCATGATTCACAAAAAGAGACAGAGATAGAGTTAAGAATGCACAATCACTTTATTCACCTCTCTATATATCTTCTGATACTACGCAAATAAAATCATGTCAAAAAGAGACTACACAACTGAATATATATACACTAGCGAAATTGTTAAAAGGTTAAGCTATGAATTAACTACCTCTAAGTAGTAACAGTCACCCAAGATCAGCAATTCCTAATTCTAATCCTCAAACTGCTACTCTCTTTCCTTCCTGTATCAATCAACTCGCAGCATTGTCTTCTGGGTGCCTGCAAATGCAATCAAATTGTAACTGTTAAGAATACTGAACATTAATATATCAACGTAGACATAATAATGTATGGTCTAAAGAAAAGCATGCGGAAGCAAACCTTTGACCAATAATCAGGATCCAATTTCATCGATGATACATCAATTCTCTCCACTGGCATTGCTCGGGTGTATTCTGTTCTGTTGCAAGTCTTGTGTGGCTTGGTCGTTCTTCTGTAAGTTGTAAGTGTGCCTCTTTCACCAACTGCCTTTGCCTGCTCGAGCATAAAAATAATGGGTGGCTCGCAAGGATTTGATGGTGGGCGGGTATTGAACGTAAATGGTCCATGGCCCAACTGCGCCATGTCTTGAATGTCTGAAATGGTGTCCGCAAATCCTTGGCTGGCAATAAAGAAGAATAAAGCTGAATGGTGTAGCCCCACGCTATTGATATTGACCACTTGCGCTTGTAGTCATGGCAAAATGTTTGCTGAAGAATTCTGGGTGGGTCGATCCTGTATGCATCATGAAGGGATTTGACTGAATCAATTTGATTCCGGGATGGAAACAAAGGATCCAAATGGTCAAGGTGATGGAGGGATACAAGAGGAGCTCGTGGGTGTGCTGCCAATAGCCCATATGGGTTTCCACTAATATCAAACTGCATGAAACAAGATGATTTTACAGTTATAAAAAAGGAGGGCAATAAAGCTCAACAAAACATACTTCTTTTCACAAAGAATTAAAGAAAACCCTCATTTTTTTTCATGGCTGATCCAACGGTTTCCCTTGAATTTCAACTACTTCAACTTGACTTTTTCAATTTGTAAATCTTAAATAGTTCAAGAAACTGTCCTATAAAAGAATTAAGCATGCCTTTAAACAGGTTTTTTAGCACCAAACACAGATGGAAATCTGATCTAAATGGTTTCATGTAAACTGTGAACGCAATGCTCTAACTTTGGCTTGGAATAAATCAAAATTCAATGCCTCATTCACTTCAAAAGGTGAAAACGAAAATTATAATGAAGCAGGAAAGAAAGTTAAAAATTCAAAACTTAACTATTAACCTAAGGCCCCAGTGACATGGAACCATGGAAAAAGTATTGGGACAGTTTCATGTGAGAAATCTTAAAGAGAAGTACTTTTTGTCACACTCTAAAGACTATTTGGTTGTTTACATTTCTTTTACATATTGCAAAGCAAACATAATAAGGTCTAAACACTACGTGGCAAGCATAGATAGAGCAAAATACATTGCTAGGTGAACCACCCAAAGAAGCTTTACCCTTGTGGATCTCAACAGCAGCAACGAAGCACCTTTCGTTGAAAAATCAAATGGGTTTTTGAAGGCAACGTTTACAAAAAGACAATACAGTCTTTAATTTTGTCGACCCCTCTTAGACCCCAACTCATAGTTTTTTGTTATGCAAGGACAAGACGAAATAGTGGCAAGAATTGATGACAATGGTGGGACACTTCCCTTTCTATTAAGAATTGTTCCTAATGTTTTAACCATAAAAGTTGTCCCAAGTTTTAACTTGATGGCATTCTTGCTCCACTTATCCTTACAGATTAAGAATTGTAGGAAATGACAACAATGTCATGGACATGCAACCACTCTTACAGATTACGAAATTATCAGAATCAGATTATAAAATACACTTAAGAATGTGTATTAAATTAGCAGCAATTTATGATCTGAATTGGATAGCATAGAACTTGACTCTACTCAAACCACAAAACATTCAGCCTTACAATAACCAAAGATCACGGCAAATGGAGTAGAACATTTGTAGCACAATAAATAGACCTTCTCTATACGTAAAGAGATACTAGAAACCAAATTATCATCGCCATGACTGTCAGTTGCATGTGCTTAGTAAAGTTCTATTGAATCCTATATGGACCACTTGGCTGAAACTTTAGCTTGCCAAAATGATTGTTTAAATTCACACCCACCAATCACTGCCCCAAACATTCCGTTTTTGCCATGAGTGCACCGTAAATATGGGAAAAATTACCCACTTCAACGAACAAAGACAGCGTCACACATAATAATTTACTAAACATAAACCTTCCCCACCTTTAAAAATGCAAAAGAGCATGATATGCCCAAAGAAAATGTGAAGAGAATGACACGTGGCACGTACCCACGAACCTATCAAGACAACCGTCAAACACGGTCTAACCAGATAATACACACCCATTATGAAACCTTTGACTAATCAAACAAAATGCCCATGTGGCACGCTCATGTTTGGATTCACCAATTTGATTGATTTATTTATCAATTGAATAACAAAAGCCAATAAATAAAAGCCACGTACCTGGTGGAACCCACGTCTCTGGTCAACCCTACACCGATCTAGCTCAAGCAGGCCCAGATCCTCTGATCAGAGCCGTAGAAGTAAAAGTACCGATCAAGACAACCGTCCAATAGTTTGACCAACTTCTCCGCCAGGGGATGACTAATCGCAAACCCGCCTCCACCAAACGCCATGTCGTATGAGTGTAACACGCCTTGTTCCACACTCTCCGTCTCTCCGAGTTCCTCCGATGTACCACATCTTGCTATGATCATATTTCGCCAACACCGAAACCAATTTCTCAGTGAAATATACCGTATCATCATCTCCCATCACGAACCACCTCACCTTCCCGAGCGTCTACCCCACCCGAAAACTGTAGCTTATAATCCTTGATATCCTCGCCGCCGACCTCGAGCTCGAGTACCTGAACTGCGTCCACTCCGGCGACGAGATCATGTACGGTGGTGCCGGAATTTCTTCGGCGGTGGTTTTTTCGGGAGGAGCCTCGTCTAGCCATACGTAACCGCGCGTGAGGTTGGGGTTCCACCAGATAGAGTTGTATCGCCTGCGATCGTGCCACGTGGCGGCTGATCCACCGATGCCCAAGAGGATGTGAGAGATGTTGGTCGGAGAGGAGTCTGCGTCGCGTGCGGCTTGGTACGGGTTGGTGGGGAAAAGGAGCCAGTGAGTTCGGGTTTGGCGAGTGGTGGAAGCGGTGTAGAGGGCGAGTGAGATGGAGAAAAGTAGGCAGAGGAGGAGAGATATTCTCGCGAGATAAGAGAATATCTCGCACGGTTTATCGGGGAGAAATGCGAGGTTTAATTTAAGCTTCTTTTTGACCGGTTCGTGAATCTGTTGCAACCTCGCCTTACTCATCCCCTCTTCTATTTTCTCTCCCGTTCTGTTGGAAATATTTTGCAGCCCCTGGAGAAGTTTCAATTTCTGAAACCGCCTGTCACTTCTGAGAACCTTTCATTTATGCCCTTGAAAACAGATTCTTAATTTAATGAATCTGTTCCAGAAATCCAGGAGAATGTTCAGTTACGCCCCTGCTCAATCAAAATTGAACCACAACGACGTAAATTAGAGAGCAACCATAATCCCTGAAAAATTAAATAAGAAGATGAACCCAACAATTTTGAAGAATAAAAAATGGAATACCTTGAGAATTTCTAATTTCCGAAACTGACAATCATGGCTGATAATAATCTTTTAATAAGAAACCCAAAAAGCACAATCAGTGTAATTGCGTTCTCCGTTTCTGAGTGGACTTGCAGTTGCAGGGCTTTATCGGCAAGAAAGGAGCAATGGTGGCAAAGCTTAGAACTTTAGGGAAATTTTGAAGTTAGTGGGTCGGATAAAGAAAGATGGTATGGAAAATGATGGGGAGGAAATTTGAGAGAAATTATGAGGAGGTTAGGTTTTGGTTAGTTGCAATGGTGAATGAATGGTGGTGACACCAATGAAGGAAATGCGGCTTTTAAAGGTACATGCTAAAACCAGGTGGCATAATCTGGCCACACACACACACGAGTAAGGAGAGGGATTTTGGGTTGGAAGTTTTGGTCATTTTGGTTTGGCACCGGTTGAGAATTTGGTTTGGTCTGGTCAGGGTCAGGTCACCTATCCATATACAATATTCAATAGAGTGCTGTTTCTTTACTGTTTCAAGCTACATTAATTAATTTTCATTTTCTTGTGGAGAAATTTTCATTTTTTCTTTATCGTACTGCTTTCCTATTAGATAAATTGTTATTCATTAAAAAGATCTATAAATGTTCAAAGTGCTAATGTTTATCAATTAATAGAATTGGAGCATTGTCCAGCAATAAAAACTTAAATGTTCGATTTTTGGTAAAAATAAAATATATTAAAAAAATAAAACATTGCAACAACGTTTACTAGGTGTTTATAGCGTGATAAGAATGGTTTTTTTCCCAACCTAGATGTCTAGTCTAGTGTTTGAATTTTAGTGGAGCCAACCTATAATAGTCAAAGAAATTTAACAACACCACCAATTTTTTTCAAAAGATTTTAAAGCATTTGCCGCTAGCCTTATAGGCCAACGGTAAGAGTACCACGGTTGATGTATGCATCCAAATTTGAATCGAGTGATATGTATACATATTTTTAATGTCTTATTGTATTGAATTTAGTCTTAACAAAAAAAAAAGAAAGATTTTAAAGCACTTTAGGCACAAATGGATATGAACTTAATTTTGTAGAGTAAATTATGATTCTCAATCATTACAATGAAGGCTATGAAGTAATAAGTGGAATTACTTGTAATTATTCAAAAAAAAGTAATTATGATTACTACAATCCTTCCTTTGAAATAGACTTTCGCTTCAAACTCCATGCATAATACTTTCCAAATTAAGGTCCTGTTAAATTGACCAGAATGGCCTGATCAAAGTAGTCCCGTCAATGTTGTGGTTACTAATCAAGTTGACTAGGACGAAACTTATTGTCGCTTATTGATGTTAAGAATCAATTCGAATATTGAGAGATCATGAGTTCATATTTAATAAGAGCAAATAAAATGACATAAAAAAAATGACCAGGACGACCTGAACAAAGTCGATGCCTGTAAATTTGTATCGTCCGTTGAATTACTTAAGGAGCCAACTTATGCCCATGTTGTCGTGCAACAAACAATGACAAATGAACATGGCTGGTGATAGGGTGGTCGCCACAATATACTTCATCAAAATATTGGAGTTACAATTTGTGCTGGATTCTGTTATTTCGAAACGTAAATTAATTTTAACAGCCAATTTTTTGCTTTTTAAAAAGATTATTGCAGAATCAAATCAAGTTACATTAGAAGGACAGATGGATTTAAAGAAAGATGACAAGGAAACCGAAAATCCAACAATCAATTCAAAGAGTTGGCATAGTCCAATCAGAAGAGTAGCTTCTAGCACAACTTGTACAGGGGAAGTGATTTTTAGGGAGAATGACTGCTAAGTGGCATCAAATTCCCAATCAGAATTGACATAACGTTTTTGGGATATTCATTACAGACCACATTTCTCTTTACCTTGAATTATTGCCTCAAAAATGGACAGCCCCGTAGAGTATCCTGGGGGTGAAAAAGTATAGATAATCATTGAATTTGCACGGTTGGTTAATAGGGACAATTCCACTAAAATACAAAAAAGGTTAAATTTCACAAATTTAACAACACTTAAAACTACTTCAAAAACAGAGAAAGCTGAAAAACTTTTTCAAAAATGGCTTCGCTCAACTATTTTTGTACCGAATATATGAAAGTTGATCATCCTTTGACCACAGACCACAAAGTTAATTTTGATATGACTACATATCAGAAAGTTTATCTGCGATAAGTACAAAATAGACACAAAACCAGTATAACACTAACAAATGCTTACGAAATATATACAAAATGAGTACAAGCAAAAAATAATTTAAGAACCTTTTTAATATTCTTTTTTTTTTGGTTATTTCAATGCAAAATTAGTTAAAAAAACGTATACAAAATGTGTATAACCCTAGATTTGATAGAGTTATCACTTAGGAACCTGGTCACAAAACATTCAAAATTGACAATGTGGCATCTACTTGACATGTTAATAATTTACGTGGTTACCATGGCATCTCTCTAGGCTGAGGATTCAAAAAAATCGGCTTCAGTGACCATAGTGAACAAATTCATAAATTGTGCTGACCATACTAGACAAAAGGTGGGGTTTGTGACATGTGTTGGTGTTATTGAAAGTTTAGTGACCACAAGTAAAATTAATACCATTATATTCATATATTTATTTTTGTGTTTGAATACTTAAGTTTGGAATTAATTATGTCATATGTCTCAAATAAAATTAAGATTTTAACAAAAGGAACCTTAGGTTTAGTAATTAGATGAATGTCATATTTTCAAATTTCACTTTTGTCATATGCCATTTTTTAAAACGTGATTTTAAAAATGTCATATTCAATCAAATAAAAATTAATTTTCACTTATTTTTTCAAATTTATTCTCTCTCTCATCGCTTCTCTCTTCCCCTCTCTTCTCCCACCCTTTCGTTTCTCTCTCTTTCTTTACCCTCCCAAACAATTATTCTCTCTCCTACTTTACTCTCTCAAACCCTAGTTATCTCTCCTCTCTCAGTCTCACCTCCGCCGCTCGTTGTCTCGTCTCCCATCCACTCTTTCTCTATTGGTCGAACTCTTCTCTCTTCGCATTTATGTCACTCTTTATAGTCTCTCTCTCCTCTTCCTTCGATCTCTTCCTCATCGTTCTCTTCAGATCAGGTCTCCTCCAAAACGATTTATCTTCCTCTCGTCTCTCTTTCTTCCATCGTCGGTCCTTGTCATTTGATTTGGTACTGATGCATTTCTATTTTCCTTTTGAATTTTTTTTTCAGCCTCTCATATTTGAAATCAAGGAAGAAAAATTCAAATGTGATGCTCCTTTTGTTTATTTTTTAATTATTATTAAATTGTTGATGGTTTTTTGCTGAGATCTTTGGTGGTGATTGGTCGGCAACGCGACAGTTTTGTTTTTTGTTGAGATTTTTGGTGTTGATTGAGTGGCGGTGACTAATCTAGGGTTTGGTGGATGATGAATTGATTTGGTGGTGAAACACTAGTCGCTACATTTTTTTTGTGCAGGTTGATTTTGAAGACCTATTGATACATTTGGAGACCTCTGAAGACATCTCGAGATATTAGGAGAATTTTGGAGAGTTTTTGAAAAATCAAAAAATTTACCACTTGGAGACCTTCTGAAAAATAAAAAAATAACAAAAATAATTCAGCTTAATTTATAAAAATTACACCGAAAATTCATTAAATAAAATTTCTTTTTAAAACATTTGTGACATTTGGTCTGAAGACATTTGGAGACTTTTTTGTAAACATTTTGAGATATTTGCGAACATTCTGTGCAGGTTAATTTTGAAGATCTTTGGAGACATCTAGAGACATTTGGAGACATCTGGAGAATTCTGGAGACTTTTTGAAAAATCAAAAAAATTATCACTTGAAGATCTTTAGAGACCTTCTAGAAAATCAAAAAAAAAAAAAAAAATAATTCATCTTAATTTATAAAAATTACAACAAAAATTCATTAAATCAAATTTCCTATTAAAAAATTTGTGACATTTGGAGACTTTTTTGTAGACATTTGGAGACATTTTGGGAAATTATATAATTTTTTTATTGAAATTCGTTTTTCTGAGAAAATCCAATTTTTTACGAAAATATCGCAATTTCTTGCTAAGATGGCGTTTTTCAAATGAGATTTATTTTTGGTTACATTTTTCAAAATTGTTAATGTTAGAGGATCATTTTCCAAAATCAATTTTTTATGTTGGCGTGGAAGTGTGATTTTCCCTTATTGTTTGGGCAAACCAAAGAAGTCCAGCCCATCGCCTAATCGATTGAGGAAGTGGTTCAATAACTGGATCGATCTAGAAGTGTTGGGCTAAACCCTGAAAATGCTGTGAGAAAGACTGGTTCGACCGAAAATGGAGGGACCATACACGGTTCCCCATTGGTGAAGTTCGGTTTGGTGGAGTCCTCAAGCCCAAGGCCATGAACCATTGTTGAGTTAATTATGCCAAATATCTCAAATGAATTTTAAATTTTGACAAAAAGATAAATAAAATTTTAATTTTGACAAATAAAAATACGCACAAACTTATTTTGAAAAATACTAAATGGAGGCTTTTGGAGACCGAGACTTTTGGGAACTGTTGAAGACTTTTTGAGATATTTGGAGACTTTAAATCTGACATTTTTTAGAGAGGTTTAGACCGTGTTTTCATTTCTCAAAATCTATTTGAGTTGAATCTAAATATCAATTTTGGAATTTCATTTTAGTGTAATTGTGCGATTTTCCCTTTCTTGTTGGGATTTCTACACAACTAGACACCTTTTAAAAAGATGGGGCTTTTACACAGTTACATTGATAAAAAATTAATATTTCAGATTCTTCATGCCAATTTTCGATATTATGAGCATGCGGACAAAATTTCTAAATTATATTTTCACCTGCTAGTATATATGTTGTTTATATGTTGTCTATATATATTATATATATTTGTATGTAGTATATATATTGTATATACAAGTTACAAACATGGCATAAACAAGTTATAAAACTCCTTAAAAGATATACAAGTTATAAAAATAGCATAAACAAGTCATAAACGTAGTATATACAAGTTACAAATATAGCATAAACAAGTTGTAATACTTAATACTTGTATGTTCTACATCTTTGTAAAAGATATATGAGTTACAAACATAGTATAAACGTAGTATACATAAGTTACAAGCATATCATAAATAAATTATAAATCTAATATTTGTATATTCTGTATCTCTGCAAAAGATATACAAGTTACAAATATAGTATAAATAAGTCATAAACAACACCCTAATTTTTGAAAGACAAAACAACACCAGTAGCATTTCAACAACATATAAATAAGAGTTAGTAAATTTTAAAATATGGATTTTTGAATTTGAAAATATCGACAAGTGAATATGTAATATGCAAAAGTGGGTAGTATAAAATAAATATTATAAAGTATTGTGGATGTATTGTGTAAAAATCACTAAAAATATTATGTGGCAAATTCCCTCGTTCTTAGCATCTGTTTCATCCATACAACACTCAACTCTTTCACCTATTTTTTTTTGTTGAATATGTAGCATAATTTAAGATTTTGAGAATTAAATACAACACCTAATTAACTAGCTGATTTGAACTGCCGATTGAAAACACAACCAAGGGTTCGGGCGTCTAGAATTCCTTTTTTTTTTAAAAATACCAAATATGATAAATAATATAACACTAATCCATTATTAGATCACTAAGTGTCATATCATAATAATATATAGTACCTAAAATTCCGCTTACTAAGAAGGCACCACTTATTATATAGTTTTAAGCTTCATTATTATTTCTTGTATGGTTATCCAACTAAAATTTATTTTATTCAAGCCATCCATTTGTTGTTTTGTTATTAAGTCATGTACGTATTTTTTTTCCTTTTCTTTTTCAAATAAAATTGCTTATTGTACAAGTTGATGATAACAGATCTTTAGTTAGTATCTATAAACATGT
>CAODLS010873093.1:0-26531 GCA_948243855.1 Flueggea neowawraea
ATAGATGAGTCTCAATTCATGAACAAAGCAACAAAATAACAAAACCCAATCACAAATTCATCCTAGGGTTCATCACATCTAGATGCATACAAGTTTAGTTGATAATTGCAGTAGAAAAAACAACAAAAATGAAATGGAAACAAGATAGAAAGAAAGAACCCATTGAGATTCCTTCAATCTTCATGCAATCACTTCAATCTTGAAGAAAATCCACTCCAAATGCGTTCTTCCCTTGAAACCCAGCTCTCTCTCTCTCTCTAGAGCTCTATTTTGGTGTGTAAATGGCGGCCTCCATCAATTAGGATTCATCCAAAGCATAAATAGGCCGAAATGGTGTGTTCTGGTAATACACAACCTGATAAAGCCATTACACGGCCGTGTCTTTGATTCCCAAACCGTGTCTTTCTTTAAAACTTCGTCGTTTCACCACTTTGATGCGTTTAGTTTCGAAACTGGTAAGACACAGACACAATTGACATTACACGGCCTTATCTTTCACTCCAAGGCCGTGTCTTGCTTTCTAAAGGTGCACTTAACTCTAACGAATAAGACACGGGCAAAAAGGTTATTACATTGTCGTGTCTTGTGCTTCCAAATCGTGTCTTTCTTCCTAGAGGTGCATTTAACAATGAAGAAAATGACACGGCCAAAAATGGATATTACATGGCCGTGTAATATGGTCCCAGGCAGTGTCTTGTGTTGAAAGCCTTGAAAATTATCGTTTAATCTCCGTTTTGGCTTACTTTCATTCAATTCTATCAAGACACCATCACATGACCTAAAAATGCAATTACGTACAATTAAAGTACCATAACTCATCAATAACACTCGAATAATAACAAAAACAATAAAAAAATCAACGGTACAAATATATATAAACTAGCGTTTATCTGTTAATTAGAGTGTGTGTACACATATACACACACATAACACAGATTTCAACAAAATACTCCACCCTGAATGCGAACTTGTCCACCAAACGTACATACATCCATTTGTGCATCTTGCTATTGTTTTGAATTCCACAAGCTCTTTACAATTAAAACACTTTTATCATTTAAAGTAGCGATGACTTCTAGCCAAGCGGGGCATCCAATGGTTGATATCAATACTAATATTGGGCCAAGGTTAATCCCATCTACTATAGATAGTTATGCACCACTTACAACCCAAATCGTTTTTTACTCCAATCTTCCACTCCATAGAGGAGCCCATCTACCATAGATGGGTAGCAACACAAATCTTTTAAAAGGAAAAACTGAGAGCGCAACTAAGCTTGACTTTTTAAACCCTAGAGCTTCGAAACTTTCAAAAGTGCTCTCTTCCTTCTATTACGTGGCTCTGCCACTGGCAATGATCGCTTATCAGCCTCTTGATCTTTGATCGTCTCCCTTCACCTTGGACGGCTACATCGGCATTGCAGATCTCTTCTCCAAGAAGAAATTGACATTGAAACCTTCAAATCCCATTAATGCTGCTAATGCGCTGGCTGTCGTGAAACCTTTGAATCCCACTGTTTTTGTACAACATAATTTCCTGATGCCATCTGTGAGTTCACCGATCGAAACACAAGTGATTGCTGACTTGAAGAAAACACCTCATCCACAATCATAGCATAATTTCCCGAGGACAGGTGCGACTCCACCGGTCGACATGTAGGTGATTGTTGACTTGAGGAAACTACCGCCTCCACAATCTTATCAACGAGTTGGTTTGTCTTTTGTTGCTCCTGTCAAGGGGCATGTTGCCATCTTGCCCTCAGCTTCCATTTCTCCTGAAAATAAAGGGGAATATGCTTTAGATAAGATAAAGGAAAAAGCTTACGCAGATCGTCCCAAACTATGTGAGAATGCTTCTATTGGATGGGTGGTTTTACTTAATGGAGAATCACCTTGGAAGATCTAACATTTGAAGAAGTTAACATCAATATGAGGTTTTAAGGAATGTCGATTGATCTCCTTTTGTCGGGGCTACTACCATATTATTTTGAATACACAAGAGGAGAAACCTTGTCTCTTGAGTCGTGGGGGCATTACTTTGAAGCCAGAGACGTTTAAGCTGCAAAATTGGACTCTAGATTTTGACCCTAATGCTCAAAAAATGTCTGAAACACAAGTCTGGGTGTGATTATATAAACTCCTATGGGAATATTGGCACCATAAACTACTTGTTGATATTGCTAGAGGAGTTGGGGTACCCTTAAAGATTGAAAAATATATAGTTAATGGTGATTTGGGTCATTTTACAAGAGTGCTGGTGGAGGTGGACTTAGTCGTTGATCTCCATGAGCCACTTCTGCTTGAAATGCCTGGTAAGAGTTTTTTTTCGTCGGTCATGGGCTGATGATGTGAACGATGAGGAAGGTGAGTGGTTTCACTTTCATCCCAAAATGCCAGGAATAACTCTGTTAAGCAGGCTAATTATCGAGCAAGACTCTCTAAGAGACCAGAAAGTCAACCTACACTTTACTTATGAAGGTTTATACCAGAATTGCCGGGGTATTGGCATATCTGATATCCAAAGGCACTTATATAATATATGTTCTTAGATGATACCCGCTATTCTATGTATTGCACCACCCATTGTGGCTTTCCCATCTAGATGCTTTTATTGATAAGGGAATAAGTTGGCGAATAACCGTGCAAATTTTGGAACGTGGAATCCTGCCTTACATTGGTTGCATCGTTTCCTTGTTTTTTGCTCACAAACTTTTTTGTGATGACTTTGGTTTTAGGGGGTGCTACCTTTTTTCGTAGCCTCCTTTTCGTTCTTATTTTGTAATGAATTTTTTATTTCTATTAATAATATTTTGGAGCTTAGGAGCGCGGTGCTATTGGGGTGCCAACTAGTTGGGATGTTATGGTGCACCACTGTTTTCTAACCCTCCTGCATTTGATGAAAAACTATATATTCAAAATACTCTTGACTAATAACATGCCTTTTACAATAATAACATTAAAAATACTGTTTTCACATTATATTGCAAAATTTTACGATAACATAAAAAATTTATCAATAATTATTTACCAATGGCAAATCTTTAAAAATAATTCTAAAAAATTCCTAATAATTATAAATAACTAAATGGAATAATAAATTAAACTATAATAATAAAAAGATATTACTAAAAAAAGACTTACAAAATTAGCATGACGCCAAATCTTAGCAAAATAAACTCAAAGTCTAGCCTCAATCCGATAGTATAGATTTTTCTTGTAATGGATTGTGAACGTGCATTCTGTAGGGTGGGATATGTATTTATAGGCCACAACATTTGCAGCAAACTAATATTTTGCAATTTTTGACGCAACATTTTGCGAGAAATTCAATGCCAATGCAAGTTTGTTCGGGGAAACCTGACTCTGTTTCCTACCAAAACTTTGCGATGAAACATTTTGTTACAAAGGAGAACAACTCAACACAAACCTTGAGTCCAAAGCGTTGTTGTTTCAACGAAGGGCAGGAATTTTTTCCACCAAGGTTTAACAACGAAACACTTCGTCACTATTTTTGCAACGAAGCAAAATTTTTTCCAACCCTATGGACCAAATGCGTTAGCAACAAGTACTCTTTGTTAAAAACTTCCCGTCATAGGTTTCATCGCAAAATCCTTGGCGGGAACCTTCTCGCCATTTTATGCGACGAAAGGCGTGTCCTTGCTAAGTTATTTCGGCGAAATTCGTTGTAAGGTGGTCAACGGATGAAGATGTTCTTCCTCGCTCACTCCGTTGTCAACACAGATCGTTGTCATTTGGTTCAAATAGCATTCTCTCTCTGGTCCGTCAAGTCTCGTCGACATTCCAAATATTTTGAAACTTGTGGCGGCATATGTAAGAACCTACAGTCTAATTGTGGCATACTGTAAGTTTAAAACATTGTTTAGACTTAATTCTTTATGCACCGATCTGGAGATGTACTCAATTTTATCAAGGCTGCTTTACATTGAGTCACTCGTCTCGGCTGATTTACATCTGTAGAGTTAAATGTGTGAAAAAACCATTTTTATGTTGGGTGTTTTGAGTTTTTCTTTAAAAAGAAATTAAATCGATGTTGTGAATAGAAATTAATTCCAATTAGCATCTGACATTTTACTTGGTTGTTTTGAATAAAATTATATTTTTTAGCATCAAATGCGCATGTTTGAAGAAAAAAATATTTTTTGCTGATAGCCTGATCGAATCTGAATTTTCTGTTGGAACAAATTATTCTCATCCAGTTACTCAAGCCATGAATGAGACCCTACTACTATAGTGCTGATGCAACTACACTACTAGTACATCGCTAGACTAAGACTTTTTACAAACCTATACATGAAAACTTTTTTTCTTTTTCTGTGAGATCTTCCATTCCACATTGACCACTTAATTTCATCATTCATGACCGTTAGTTTAGAGAGCATACTAATTAAAACATAATTTGTAATCGCACTAAAATATTTCTTGTTGACTTGCAGTTGGAATTAAATCAGTATAAGAAACCAGTGTGCTCTTAAGGGTTTACTGTTCTTCCAAAAATACTACAAACCACACAAAACTGACATAATATTAGCCAGCACTCCATAATCAGGCACTACTTGGTTGAAGGCCCTGGATTTCACTGTTGCAAACCGCTCACGTTACTCACTGAATAACGTTCCTTTATTCACCACTACCATTCATGAACTTATTCCCTTTTTTGAAATTGCTTTGTGCCCGAACGACCATTTTCCTGATCTTGATACATATACTGAACGTCGAATTTTTGCCACTCATGCATCGTATTCATTGCTACCATGTTCAGTTAAGGATTCTACATTTGTCGGAATCCTTTTGATCAGTCTATCTCTCACTGGCAGTTTTCTGCAAAAGTTCCTAATGCAAGTGAATTGCTTCCAATAGAGGAAGCTTTCGAGAAGTTTTGCCAAGGAGTTCATGCTTCTGGTCCCTTTTTGGATAATGTATTAGGGTACTGGAAGGCAAGTATTGAGAGGCCTGAAAAGGTGTTGTTTTTGAAATATGAATACTTAAAAGAGGACAATGTTGCGTATGTCAAGAAGATAGCTAGCTTCCTGGGATTTCTTTTCTCTGAAAGAGAAACAAGGGTTGATTCAGGAAATTTCAAAATTCTGTGGATTTGAGAACATGAATGGATAACAAGAATGGTAATTTTTCCGATGTTCCAAACACTGCTTATTTTAGGAAAGGAGAAGTGGGAGATTACGTCAATTATTTTACTCCCAACATGGTGGAGAATGGAGAAGCTTTTTCTTGAAAAAATGTGCCAATTTGGTTTGAGCTTCAGTCTTTCTGGGAGGTTTCGAGGTGGTCACTCATGACTCATTTGGGATTGAAAAGTTGATTTCTTTGTTACTACATGCATGTGTAGTTTGTGATTGATGTTGTAGACTCATATACATCTTTAGATTTGTTCATTTGACTTAAAAAATGTTGCAAATCACCAGCGTGTAGTAAGGATAAAGGAACATTTAGTACTCTATCTCCACAATGTTTCCTAAGTTAGTCCTCCATCTTTTAAACGCCAATGTTAAAGTCCTGTATATATATAATGTTTTAAAAAAAAAGTAGCCTTTTTTTTTTGCTTTCTTTCTGATTTGGCATTGCAAATCCAAATGGCGCGATATGGAAATTTCGCATATGCAACCACTACCTCCATTCCCTGTATGGTTGGTGTCAGTGAGTTCCTTCCCTCCATTGCCCCTCCCCTCCCCTCCCCCTCTCACAATACCTCATGATCGAAAACCCCAATTCTTAGCCATCAAAGAGACTTCTACACTTTCAGCATCAAGCCACCTCCGCCTTTACTCCTTTCCACACAAACCTTTAGTATCCATGCAGAAAACCTGCCTTTACAAAGGTCGGCTAGGGGATTTAGAAGCTTAAACAAACTAGGGATGCATGCAAATGTTCATTTGACTAAAAAGCAGCAAAAAGGGAGATAGATTTTTGATTCGTTCGCAAGTTTCTCCAACAAATTTGGGCTTTCTGTTATGGAGCAATATTTGATTAGGAAATAACAATAGAATATTTGATTAGTTCTTTTAGATAAGGGGCAGAACAAGAAATGATCAGACGTAGGGTCAGATCGTCGGTGCTATGATGAACTAAAATGAAAAGTTTTTGCTGCAAAAAAAATGTTAAAGACAGTTAAAAACTTAACAATTAAAAAATATTTGAGTCCCAATTAAAATACAAGAAAAAAATAACAAATTCACAATTCTCAACAACACAATAATTCGCAATTCTCAACAATCCACAATTCGAATATAAATCGACAATTCTCGACAAATTCACAATTCAAAAACCTAATTCAGCTAGATCGGTAGCTGAATTATGTTAGACCCTGATGTTGTCCCGCAATATTATAAATCTAATTTTTATTTTCTTATAAATATTCAAGATTTTAACAAAAAAATTGTTTAAAATTAAAAAAATATGAAAATTGTATGAATATAAAGATCATATATTGAATATAAACGCAAATGAATATAAAGTTGTCTCGGGATTCTAGTGTTTCACCCACATTATATGCGGGATTTTTTATTCATTTTAATTTAAAATATAAATTAATATTGTATGTTTATAAAAATATTAACATCCAAATGAACTCATCTTTACCTCTGGATTGTACTGGAAGAGAGGCAAAACCATTGGCAGTCACCAAATCGTAAAACACGTTCTGAAATTTGAACTTACATTGTCAAACGATTTCCATTCCAAACTCATTCTAATCAATCTCAAATCATCAAAGACATCATATTACACTAATTTAACATCTTAACAATGATTTATCACCTCAAAATTACCACATAACCCACAAGCAATACTTTCTAAACATCCGCTCAATCTCCCATCCTTTCTACCCTGTTTTGGAACAGAAAACGAAATAAAAGAAACAAAGCATCAATTTGACCAGCAAAAAAAATCTTTGAATGATGCAGGAAAAACTAAAACATCAAATTCTGCTGTAGAAAATTACATATTAATGGAACCAGCAATACCCACTTTTCATAATTAAACAAAAAATAATCAGACAAATAGAAAAGGACACAAATCATCCACACGCCTGAAAAAAATCAGAGAAGAGATTTTAAGAAAATGGAAACAGAAAAGAAACAGTAAAGAAAAAACTTACCAAAAGAAGTCACGTTTCTTGTGTTGTCCAAGAGAACAGATGTAGGGGGGGACGAAACCCTGTGGCGGTGGGGGCGAAGGAGGGGGTATATGGGTACCCTAACCACTCCTATTTTAGTGGTATCTTTTAATTTTTTGAGAATATCTTTATAGTCTTATTTTGGTCCGAGTCTTCTACGGTTCACTGGTTGTATTGTGTTTAGTCTTTGTAGAGGATTGTCCTTAGTTTCTTATTTTTAATGTCAACACTAAGAGAGTTGGATTCGACCTTTTGGGCTGCGAATTCGAGATTCGTCCTAGAACAATTGTATCTTACAATTTTGAAGTTTTCAATATCAGTAGTAGACTTCATCCGCCAACTCATTGTCACGATGAATCTAAGCAAGTCTTACCAATAAAGACTCATTAAGTGTGGTTGAATCATGAAGAAGTTTACACTTAAAAAAAACATTAAAAGCAATAAGCGACGTCCTTTGATACACTATATTCCAACAAATAAAATTCCTTAAACCAGGCATCCCTGAAATCTCTATTATCTTTTTCATACTTTTTTCGTCGGAAAATTATGACCGAATGTTTGACAAGGACCTTTAGATACATATTCTCTTTGTATAAAATCTCAAATATTTACATTAAAACTATCAATTAGCTTACGTAATTCAGGATCAGCAATAATATCATCTTCATTAATTTTTAGCTTATCCAAACTAATTTCCCCTTCAACTTTTTTATCAAAAAAAATTGCATCCAATGTTTGTGAGTGTTGCCCTACACTAGATGACTCAATTGAACTTCTAAGCCATAATGAAAAATATTTCTCCATTCTATTTTTATGCAACAATCTGTCAAATTGAACATAAATAAATGTTTTAAGTCCCAATTAAAATACAAAAAAATCAAAAAATTGAGCGATGAGTATAAAACAAATCCATGAAATTTATAGTCATTCAACAGTCGACACTCACAATTCACAAACCCTAAGTGGCTAAGTCTCAACAATTCCCAATTAAATCAAATTGCAAAACTAACAAACCTTAATAAATTGAAATAGGAAAAAAAAGCTGGAAGGAATTATCAGTGGACGGAAGGCGACGACGGCATGGTGGCGAGCATGCGGCAGGCTGGCGACGTCCAAATGTTGTAGCCTACTGTTCTTCTCCTGTTTTGTTTGTAGTCGCAAGATTGTTGATTTCCCATTATGATAATTGGGGAGTGTTGATTTTCCTAAAAAAAAAATAAAAGCAGTTAATTTATATTATGTACAGTTTTTTGTTTAATGTTCGTCGTTAATTAGCGAACTTGGTTATTAATTGTTTTAGTTCATTAATATTTTTGGCTTAATGCATATGTACCCCCTAAACTTGAGCACTTTGTGCAACTTACCCCCTCAACTTTGCGAATGATTACAAACCCCCTGAACTTACATAAACAACATCCCATAATCTCTTAACTTACTTAAACAACATCACATAACCCCAACTATGCTTACATGGCAATGTGCATGATTTCAAACATTTTGAGGCGAGTAAGTCATTGAAAATGGATGACATGGGAACAATAATACATCATACTTATCATTGCCATGTCGCCCACTCCCACTTCCGCATTTCCTATCTGACGAAACCTTAAAATCGCCCTCTTTCTCAATTTTTCTATCGATTCTTTCTACCCCTCTCAATCTCGTCGCTCTTTTTGTCTATCCGAGCCCACTCTATTTTCGTCGATACTCTCTCTCCTCTCTCTCAACGCTCTTTCATTATTTCCTACTCTCTATCATTAAAAGATCTCTCTTTCCTGTTTCTTTGTGTCTGTCACTGCTTTACATTAACATAAACGTTGTCTCAATCTCCAAGTTTTCTCTAATGAATTTCTTATAGAGCTGGGTGTTTTGACTCCAACGATAATGGATCTGGGTTCTTCTAGGCTCTATAGGCTTGTATTTACATTATGAGTTTAAAGATTTTGGTTTTTTTTTTTGTTCTGGGTTACTTAAAGATTTGAGTTTTTGATGTTTTCAGATTTGGAGTTCCTTTTTTGAGTGAATAAATGTTTTGTGAGCAATGTTGAACTAGTTTGAGTTAACTTCTTATTGGAATATAGTACATCTGAGTAAAACTTGGTAGTTTTATAAGTGTTATGGCTTATGAAGTGATGAGCTGCTACCATTCAGAGTCATTTGAGTTTGAAGTTGTTCTGGTTCATGTTGGTCTTTTGGTTATCTAGGATAGTTCCTTTCTCTATGCATTCTATAGAACCACTTGTTCAGTGTCTACTGTGATGTTGTTTGAAAAAATGAATTGTGCGCTTTAGCAAGTAATGTTAGATGTGTCGGTGTGTAATATTTAGGGAAGAAAACAAGAAAGATTGCTCACAAACTCTCCTAGGTGCTTCTGAGTTTAACAAATGGCTTAAATTTTAAGATAATCTTAACCATATAGCTAATATGGTTTTGGTCTCAAGCATGTTAGTAACTGATAGTGGTAGTGGGAAGATGTCGATATCAGGTCGAGATTCTTTACATCTTTACTTGGTTGTAGTGTTCAGAAGAAATCTACACTTATTTATGTTCTCTCTGATCTTGGTATCTTAGAATAGACTTTGAGGAAACAAGTTGTTTGGCCATTTTCTCATTCAAATTCTTTCATTTTAAAAAATATCTTCATAATTTTCTTATTCTGATTCTCCCCTTTTATAAAATATCTTTGGAAATCTTGATGAATTTCAAATGTTTCATTTGTTCTTGATTCTATACATAGAGCGTGTGAGCACCAAACACTTACAAGTTTTATTGATTTTGAATCTTTTGTTCTGGTTACAATGAGGCTCCCAACACCCATATTTATAGTAGCACAATCTAAATTCTAATAGAACAACTAATTCTAATTAACATAGAATCAAATTCCTACTCGAATAATAAATCCTAATTTGACTTGTTTTAATATTCCTACGTTGCCTTCCTTAAACCAAGCTCTTCTAACTTCACAAAGCCATGCACTGTCTTTAGCTTCATTACCAGATCTTTCAACTTCATTTTGCAAGCACTTCATAGTTTATTAGGTCACATTTTTCAAAATAATAATAATGTGCAACTTCTTCATCATCTAAAGAATCATTGTCACGACTGATCACATAATCTTGTAGGTGAGAAGGTAAGTGGCATTCTCATTGTGGTGTAGTAGGAGACAATTGAAGATCTTCATTGTCCTCTTGGGTAACGACTATAGGTGCAGGAAATGTATTCTTCTCTTCACTTGAGCAAACCCAAACTCCTTTTTCTTCAAAAGTTACATCAAAACTTATGACAATTTTCTTGGTCAAAGGATTGTAAAATTTGTAACCCTTCGTCTTATGACAATATCCAATAAATATGCATTTCTTGGCTTTATCATCTATTTTCTTTCTCAACTCAGTAGGAAAATGAGGATAAGCAATGCAACCAAATACCTTGACAAGACTGGGATTTAGCCTTCGTCCAAACCATGCTTCTTAAGGTGTTTTGTCTTGAAAACTTCAAGTGTAACACCTTATGAAGACATATACTGCACAAGAAACTTATTCGACCCAAAAACTCTTTGGAAACTTCTTATAATGTAGCATGCATCGAACCATATCCATAATCATTCTATTGTTCCTTTTAGCTACTCTGTTTTGTTCAGGAGTGTATATTGTTGTTAATTGATGGTGTATGCCTCTTTTCTTAAAAAAAATCATGACAAATAGTGTACTTTGTTCCTCTATCTATTCTCAAAGTTTTGACAGAATAAACACTTTGTTTTTCAACATAAGCCAAAAATTCTTTAAAGGCATTACAAGCATCAGATTTATGCTTCAAGAAATAAACCCAAGTCTTTCTACTAAAATCATCAATGAAAGTAATGAAGTACTTACTACCACTGTTGGAGGGAAGCTCCACAGAGAAGAAATCTGAGTGCACCAATTCAAGCAGTCTTTGAGCTCTTCATGTTTGTCCTTTAGGAAAATGATCTCTATGCTTCTTGACCAAAATACAAGTCTCACAAAAATGATTAGGAATTTCAATATGTGGCAATTCAAAAACCCATTGATGATTAGTTAGAAATTTTATGCTTCTAAAATTCAAGTGCCCAATATGCATATGCCACAACTGATTATCATCAACACTAATAGAATTACAAGAAGATTGATTGTCATGTTTAATAGTCATGGGAAATAACCTTTTGTTACTCATCTTAGTTTGTGCAATAACTTATTTTTTTTCACATCACTGATAAGGCAGCCTTGTTTATTGAAATGCAAGTCATAACCCTTCTCAGCAAGTTGTCAAACACTCAACAAAATTTCAAAAAATACTAGGAGAATAAACCACATTAGATATAAAATTTAAAGAACCATGATTCAATTGAATTCCAATTTTACATTTGCCAAAAATTGGATTTTTTTTGTTGTCACTAAGCTTTACACTGCTATGGTAGTTTTCGCCAAGGTCAAGGAATAAGTTTTCTCACACTAAGATGATTGTTGCAACTAGTATCCAACAACCAGTGATTGTCATCCTCTTTAATTGTTCCACTAGTAGTTGACAATAAGGTCTTCATGGTGTCTCCTTCTTCCTCGACAACTTTAGCATAATTTTGATTATTGATTTGCCTACTTCGATATTCATTACTGTATCACCAATATTTCTTGCAATTGTAACACTGAATGTCTGACTTGCATTCGCATTGGAAGTGTCCATATTTGTCGCATTTGTGACAATGAATTTTGAGCGATCTTGGTTACTCCTTGAACCATCACCTCCATTATCTTCCCTTTGCCTTTTGTTTCCTTGTCCACCTCGGCCTTGAACTCTTCTTTGTTTCTAGAAAATCCACCTCTGGTGTTGCACTCTCCTTTGTTACCATTGTCCTTGCATTTCTTCAAGTTGACTTGAGCCTTTAATGCTTGTTGGAATATTCTTGTTCTAATTCATTCAATCATAGTTCATGGGCTTCCAGTGTTGCTTGCAATTCATCAACTATCATTGTGTTAAGATCTCTGGATTCTTCTGTTGCAACAACTTTGTAATCAGATGTGTTAAGCAAAGTACGAAGAATTTTCTTTACAATCTTCAATTTTGTAACTGTCTCACCGTCGGCTTTCATGTCACTAGCTAATTTCTACACCCTTCGCAATAATTCACCACACTTTCATCTTTCTGTTGCTGAAGAAACTCAAAATCTCACCTTTTGTCAACACCTTGATAAGATTTCAACAAAATTTTCCAAACTTAATTTGCTTGATGATAGTTAATAAAATTTTGAAAAACATTTAATTCTACACACTAAAATAAATAATGAAGTGCTTTATTATTTTTGTCTCTGGGAACGTTCCTACTCTGCAGTAAATGCAACTCCAGCATTGAATTCGTTATATCCCTTTTCTACAACATCCTAGATTCAAGGTGCTTCAAGAAAAATTCTATTTGTACTTTCCATGGTTGAAATTCTGATTTACCATCGAATTTAAAAACTGGACATGGAACATATTGAGTGTTGTTGGCTATTCTTTAGTCACAATATGGATATCCTTGTTCTAGTTCTGCCCAGCTTTTATTTTAGATAAAGATGCCTTTATCCTTGTTACCAAACACCAACAGGACGAAGATGTCCTTATAACCAAACTGACCCTAAAACCCTAACTTTTCTCTTCTTCTTTTTCTTCCTCAAATTTTGCGATGGTAGCACTAGAACGGGTAGAAAGCGGCAATGGCTCCTTGCTTTGGACGACTACACGAACGACAACGAAAAAAGAATAGAAGGTCGAAAGCTTCTCGTTGATCTCGGACAGACGACATAACTCATATTCTCGAACTGACGGTTCGTAGACTTTGCTGAAGGGCGAGTGGCATGGTGAATTCATTCAGCGGGTTGAGCAAATGAGGTTAGGTCGGGTCAATAAAATGTCTTGGGTTCTCTCAACCTATTTTTTCACACCCTCACACCAATCTAGCCTTTCAGCTCTGATCCAAATGTGGGCACCAAACACTCACAAGTTTTATTGATTCTGAATATTTTGTTCTTGTTGCAATAAGGCTCCCAGCACCTATATTTATAGTAGCACAATCTAAATTCTAGTAGAACAACTAATTCTAATTAACATATAATCAAACTCCTAATCCAATAATAAATCTTAATTTGACTTGGTTTAATATTCCTACAGAGCGTCTATTTAACTTCCCATTGGTTACACTAATTGAGCTTATTTGAAAAGAGGTATCTAACATCACTATATATTAACGTCTTTGTTGTTCTAATTTACAGCTCAAGAAGATGGAGACCTTCTTATTTACCTCTGAGTTTGTGAATGAGGAACTGTGATGCCTTAAAAATAAAGAAAGGGACAAAATAAGGCATTAGAAGGTTTCAAATAAAAGCAGAGACTTCGGTGAAAATGAGGGTACTCTAGTAGTAGAACATGGTTGGCAAGCATGAAGAATACTATTCTATGATTGTTGACTTGTCATTCATGCAAATAGTTGAGTGTATAATTGTGAAACTTGAGTGTGAGTTTTGGCACCTAAACTCATGAGTTTTAATTAGTTTTACTCACAATCGTACTGACTACTAACTTCATAAAGGTGGTATTGTCGAGTGGGAAAATATTTGTATGCCAAATCTGAAGGAGGACTTGAGATTAATGAGCTTAAAGTGTGGAATAAAAAAATGTTGGTAAAAATATATGAGATCTATTTGTGGTTAAAGTGTCCTTATGGGCACTGTGGGTGGCTCGAATGAAGCTAAAAGAATTTGTTTTTAGGGTGTTATTAAACCCCTTGCATGCGCTTGAAGATAGGGACATCATTAAAGCTGGAAGGTGAGTTCAAACATTTATTTTCTTATGTAGCAGGGAAGGACAATATTTTTTGTTTTGGCAAGATCCCTGGCTACAAGGGCAAGCTATCTTACAAGGGGGAAGGGCACATTCCCTAGCACAACTTTATCATATAGTTATCCATTAATAATCAAATAACAGTAAAACGCAGATTGGCTAGGAAGGGATTAGTGAGTAATGATTATTGTGCATTATGCTCCTCTTGCCCAGAACAAATCGAACATCTTTTTTTTGCTTCCCTTGTCACTATGCGAGTTTGGAAGGAGGTGTTACGAAGATTCTGTGTTGAACAAACTCCTTTTGTATGAAGACGTGAAGTTAGATGGTTTACAATGAAAACCAAAGGAAGAAGTTGTCGGTGTCGGGTTTGGCAAGTTATTTTTAATGCATCTATTTATTGGATTTGGCTTGAGAGGAATAATGTAGTGTTTAAGGCTGAAGATTTTTGCTTTGATTTGGTCAGAGGCAGTATACTTACTAATGTGATGTGCAAACTTCAAGTGGATAGTAGGTTACTGGGAGTATAGAATTGATAATGACTGATTGTAGAGATATGTTTTGTTTTGTTTTTAGACCAATTTTTCTCCTTCCATGTCTCAACTTACTCCTACCTATTGGACTACTCGGGGATCCTCGAGCTAAGTAGGAGAAGATGTGGTATGAAGGGTTTTCATTTCTTTATATAAAGATAAGAGTGAAGTGTATAGGGGTGCAGTGGTGACCTTGCTATATAGTTGTAGATACCTTATTTTTGGCAATGAAAAGATTTATATTTACCCAAAAAAATATTTTCACTTGGCATGCATATTAGTGATTTGTAGTGATGGTTTTAGTTATGGTATGTTTCTGTTTTGAATCAGTCTAATTACATAATACATGCATAATGTTAGAAAAAGTTGTCCACTCATAATAGGTAAAACCAAACATGGTTTAGTGAAGCTACAAATTATGACAGTGGGTCGTTTCGATTGGCAACCAATTGACCGAGTTAAATTTGTAGGCTCTACAAATTGTGTAATAAGACTCATGGAACTCATCTATATCAAAATTCACTTAAACCATAATTAGAGTTAGTCGCTCTAGCCACTTAACCATATTATTCACTTCACGCAAATAGAACATACTCTCCTCTAGGAGAGAGGAGGCCGACGACCTCTATGGACAAAGGAATAAGATGATTCATGTAACCCTATTTATAATTAGCCACACAAACCATGATAGCGGCATGTTTCAATTAGCAAGCCCAATTAACTAAGTTAAATATGTGGGCTCTACAAAGAGTGTAGGAAGGCTCATGTGATTTATCTATATAAAAAGTCAATTAAACCTTAATTAGAGTTAGCCACTTTGGTCACTTAACTATTTCATTCACTTCACGCAAATAGAACATTCTCTCCTCTAGGAGAGAGGAGGTCGATGGCCTCTGTGGACAAAGGAAGAAGATTTTGTATTGTTCATCCCTACCGAGAATTCTGCTTCGATCTATATGTGACATGTAGACTGCAAATGAGTCGAGTACTCTCGTCCTAACATGATCGTGGTTTACTCACGAGACCGGCACATGAACTCGATCTTGAACATGTTGATTTCCACTGCGTTCAAGGTTAGTAACCTGACCCATTTCATTTAATTCGTTTGTTATGTCGTTAGTCAGTTAGACCCATAGATACCTCCACATAATAATATACATTAACATAAAATTATGTCAAATTTTAATTAAATAAAATATATATTTTATTTAAAATTGAAAATATTTAAATCAAAATAAATTAATATTTTATCTTATTAAAATAACTAAATATGTTTTGTTGAAGAAATAAATGAAAGAATTAAATTTGGGTATAAATTGTTAAATAATAATAAAAAATAGATGTAGTTAGAGATATATAAATAATATTGTATTTGGTGTTAAAAAAGAAATTGCTGGTTAGAGATATTTTGTTGTAGCTGTTGTATTTTGGTATGTATTTTGATGTTTGTGGTTGGAGAATGCAAAAATCACAACTTCTTGTCTCACCGAGCAAATGTCATAGGACAGCCCGTTTTATTTAATGATTTTCAAATTTTGTATTTTAAACTTTTAACCCAAAACCGTTTCATCCAAACAAAACAGTCCCTTTAACATTGTGATATTCAGACTCTTACTACTGTAGTTGCTAATATAACTAGTGTAGTAAACGGTAGTAGATGAAAACACGAGCATAATTCAGGTAGGATGCCTATACGAATGAAGTTTTCTTTTGTATTGTCGCTCTATCTTTTAGGTGTTGAAAAGTTTTTTTTTGACTTAACAAACACAAAATGCAACATTAAATATGCCTAAAATGTATCATGTCAAATATCCTCACACTTGAATAATATTTGTCCTTAAGCATTCTATAATTTATAACAATTATGAACCTTAAAACGCAATCATCCTTGTTATCCCCACATAATGCAAATCCAAACCGATATGCATCAAATTTTGAACAAAAAATACAATTATCGCTAGGATAGCCAACCATCACCTAAAATTAGATTGTCTCCACACTAATGCCTCCAAAAATAGGAAAGCCAAATTCAGTCCCTCACAAGTTTCACTCTATCTCTAAAGTGTTTAGGTGAAGAATTTACACTCTCATTCATAGTAAGGCTTTCTAAAGTTTGGCATAAAGTCAAATCGTAACCACTTATAAAATTCAACCAAAACACCAATCAAAAATGACTTTAGAGGCTTGTAATAGGGCTTAAAACATGGGTTAAATAAGTTGAGAGATGATGAGAACAAGTGATACATTGCCAATAACACAAACATACCAAGTTAATGCCAACATAACACAAATACATATCTATGCTCAATAATACAAGGCTGCCATACCATTTACTTTCTCTATGTTGCTTTACTTCATTTATTCTATTCTTTTTTTTCATATCTGTTTTTTTTATAATTTTGAAAGCAATGCTACTTTTCAACAATTACATCAAAATTGGGTAGCCATCTAATTTCGGACAATATGAGCACAAAAATCACATTAAAGAGATGTCTAAATAAACTTAATACAACGGCATTAACATACAAAACATTTTGGCAATGTAACACATAATAAAAGTCTCTCAACTTAAGGGTTCAAATGCCGAAGGTCTTGAACAAAACAAGAATGGGTTAAAACGGGTTTAAAACAAAGCAAAAGTCTAAAGCTCAAAAGGGGCAAACGATGGATAAATATAAAAAGTAGATATTGAAAGGAAAGGATAATACAAATGGTTAACAAACAATGTCTTTCATCATTTCGATGTCTCAATTAAAATAGTGTGGTTTTCAAATGCACTCTATAACAAATTTCAGCAGGGTCCTACTATGAATGGCAAATCACAGATCAAGAAAATAAAGTGCTTATGTCTCAAATACTCACATGGGCTTTTGTGTGAATTTAGACTATTGAATTCCCTTTTAGCTCTATTACTAGGGGTTGTTTAATGTTGAATATAAGATACATAGAAATCTAAATTTTCACAAGTGGGTATATTAGAATGCTTGGACCTTAAAATTCTCAAAGTTCCAAATTATCGAATGTTTAAAGACAAACTCACACCAAACAATGCAAAATTCAGTAAAGAATTCAATTATGCAACACACAAATGCAAACAAAATTAAACATGAGCACACAAGATGTGATAGTATGTATGGCATGGGCATGCTGAAAGACATTGCAGTACTGGAAATACATGCAGAAAAGACAAAATATGCCATGCAAACTTTAACTACATAAAACACATGCAAAATAAGTCACCAAAAATTATAAAAAATCACAGAAAATCACAAAAACAAAAGAAATCACATAAAATAATCATAAATAACGAAAACACAAACAAAACAAAAGCCACAAAACCCCTCCCCATATTTAAAACTGGCATTGTCCTTAATGTAAAAATTAAAGTCACTAAAAAGAAAAAGTGAGGGAGAGTGAAAAGAAAATGTTTTTCTCGATATGCGGAAACGGTGGTGACTAATCATCGGCACGAAGAGGAAGCTCACAGGACTGATCAATTCGTCGGACGATGGTAACCAAAGATTGAAGAAGATTTACCATGTCGGTTGGATGAGCCCCAATGCAAATTTAACAAGCTTCCATCCGCTCAATTCGGTTGGTATCTAAGGTCGGTTGTGGCGGAACGACATCATGGAGTCTTCCTCGGGTGGTAAGAACGCATATTGACCGCTTTGAGTCGTGGGGAAGATGATTTGTATTCCTAGGCTTGAGTTTTGCACAAATATATTGAAGCTGAGTTAAGA
This sequence comes from Flueggea neowawraea, assembly GCA_948243855.1. Classification (NCBI taxonomy): domain Eukaryota; kingdom Viridiplantae; phylum Streptophyta; class Magnoliopsida; order Malpighiales; family Phyllanthaceae; genus Flueggea; species Flueggea neowawraea. The sequence goes on from CAODLS010873093.1 coordinate 18,253, forward strand.
CAAAGTGCCCCCATATTAACTCTGACCTCATATTCGATACACCAAATAAAGAACAATTCAATCTTACAGAGGACATTATTGTTATCTTGGCATCCTAAAAAATTAAAAGCCAAAAATCTTTGGAAAAGTCGATGAACTGGGTCACGAAGAGTGCTAGCCTTTGAAAAACGAGGGTTGTAGATTTTCAGGTGAACATATATTTGAGCATAAAAATCAGAGGCATCAAATGTAATCCCAATATGACTATCCAAATGGGGGATGAATTGGATTTCTTGCTAAGTATAAAAACTTTTGAAAACTTTTGGTAATATTTTGAAAAACAAAAGTTGATAACTAAATCCAACACACAACCACATAAACTAAAATGAAAATAATTAAGGGATAGAGAAAACAAATCCACAATTTATAGTGGTTCAGTCCTCCTTTACCTACGTCCACTCCTCTAGCCTCAACTAGAGAATTTCAATCTACTATCATTTCCTTAAATCATCAAGTCCGACATGTTGAATAAAAAGGTGTTGTAACGAATTTTGTAGCCGCACCTGAGATGCGCTTCTCGTGTTGTGGAACGTGCGTGTTTGCCTCTAGAGGTGTTTCACAAAAATACAACATTTCTATGACATACGCGTGTCTCTTTCAGGCACGCGTTTTGTCCTCTGCACCTTCCCACACTTTATTCTATCGACCAAGATCACTTTTCCATGCCTCTGTTTGTCACCTACACTTCATAACAAACCATTCTCCAAAAACAAATACCATTAAATCCTCAAAAAATTCAACTCCAAACATGAAGGCACAAAAAATTTTTACTAGATCAAATAATCAATAAAATAATTCAAATGATCAAAAACAAAAATTAATCATAAAAAACCTTGGGTTGCCTCCCAATAAGTGCTTCTTTTACGTCGTCTTAGCTGGTCTTAGCCGTTAGTTTTAGTGCTCTAGTCCAATCATTTATATACATTGTCATTCGATTTATTAATTAATAAAGAGGCATTTCATTTCATATCTATGAAATATTATTCTATGTTTTATGAAGTAAAACTTCCATGAATAGTTTATTCTTCATTATGTCATCAAATCCGACTTGATAGTAAAACCCTAAGGTAAAATGAATACTATTCTAAATGTCCCTAATCGATTGTTATCATAGGAACGATAACAAACCAAGATTAGTATGCTGCTAAGTAGATAATCATGTTTTACTGATTATGGATATGAGATATTACTTAGAGCATAGATGCACGTTAGGAAACATGTATTAGACTGGCCCACTATGAAATCATTTCATAGATCTATGTCATAAATAGCTTTCATACAGTGGTGATGTTTGAGTTCTCTGACTGAAACTTACTATCATCTCCTAAATGAGGAATCACATGTTTTGAATTAGTCAAATGTTATCCATAACAGGGTAACAATAAAGGCTATGATTGGATATGTCATGAATCTTGTAGAAGAATGATAGTGAGAGTGACGAATTTGTTCCTCTTATGAAGAGTGATATCTTTAGGCCACTTGATGAGTAGGATTGATGGAATGTATGCATACTCAAATGAATTGATGAAAGGGTTTATCAATATCATTTGTATATCAATCTACTTGGGATCAAGAAACACATTAAGCTATATAAGGTTGGCATGTAACCATGTCTTACGCTTAATATAGATATCGTGAGACAAAAGGAATAAATATCAAACTGTGAAAAGGTTAACTCGGATTACCGATACCAATTTTGGGTTGTCATAATGTATTACTAGATACCGCTTATAGACTTTGGGCCTAAGTTTTAGGACAAGGTCCATTGCCATTTTTTAGTGGACCTATTGGATCACACACCAGAACGAATTAAATTGGTTCACAAATATTATTTCTCATGGTAATTAAATCATTAAGATGATTAATTTGATTAATCATTAATAATTTAGGGTTTTATGATTGATGTCATAAATATAATATGAGATATTATTCATTAATGTAATGGACATTTAATATAAATCACTTATTAATGAGTTCAATATGTTTGGGCTTATTCTTATGTGTGACATAATTATTCAGCCCATATGTATTATTAAAGGAGTGATTTATTTAATGATAATGTATCATGTAATTAAAATCCCAATGATATTAAATAACCCAACGTGAAATTCGGATTTCTTCCTATTTTATAGGAAAATTTCTCCACACTTCTATTTTATATGAGAAATTTGGCTAACCCTAGTACATGCTAATTAGAACTTATAATTGAAGAAGAGATATTTGGTTCCTATAGGACAAGAAAGAGAAGTCCTAATAGAATGAGATTAGGGTTTCAAACACCTCAATATATATGATTATATGTGTGTGGCTGAATTTTTAATGCATTTATTAAGGGCTGGATGAATTTTCACATACATAAAAGAGAGAGAAAAGTTGTGAGTCTAGAATAATGATTTTTGGTGCTAGTACACTAAACCGATTCAACCAAGTTCGTTTATGTGGATACCATTGGTCACGTTCATGCAAAAGGCAACGTGGGTAGAAAGGTTTTTAAGTTTGTACTAAAAGCTACACCAATATTTCCATTCAGCCAAATCCATAAAGCAATTTTAAGGTAAATATTGCTAACCCTAACCATGTTGTCGATATGCATGGATCCTTGGTGGAATTCTAGATGTAAATTTTTTGTTGTTTCCACTGTCATATATTCTTATAAATGTCATAAACTTAGTTAATAATTCCAACCTAAGTTCAGTTGTAATGGGGTTCACAAATATAATCGACCTCAACTGAACGTGGCACAAATCCTTCATAAAATGGTTCCAAGCATTGCCTATTAACCTTGAAAATCTTACCAGTTTCAATGCTTTGGATGTCAACGGCACCATGAGAATTAACATGAACAACTACAAATGGACTAACCCATTTTGAACGAAGCTTTCCTGCAAAAAGTTTCAAAGTAGAATCAAATAGAAGTACCTTTTGACCTACCTTGAATCGCTTATGGACAAGTTGGCCATCATGGAAAACTTTTGACTTGGCCTTGTAAATTGCTTTATTCTCATATACGTGATTCTGGATTTCCTCAAGCTCTTGGAGTTCCAATTTTTGCTGCTGCCCGGTTTTATCATAATTCGTATTGCACTCTTTCACGGCCCAATACACCATGTGTTCAATCTCAACAAGAAGGTGGCATGATTTCCCATACACAAGACGATAAGGTGACATACCTAAAGGAGTCTTGTAAGCTGTTATGTGAGCCCAAAGTGCATCATCAAGGTGCATACTTCAGTCCTTACGGTTTGGGTTTACCGTCTTCACAAGAATACCTTTGATGATCCGGTTAGAAACTTCAGCTTGCCCATTTGTTTGCGGGTGGTAAGCAGTGGATACTCGATGGGTAACACCATATTTCTTAAATATTCCGTCCACCACTCAATTACATAAATGAGTTCCACGATCACTAATGATAGCTTTAGGAGTGCCAAATCTAGCAAAGATGTTAGTTTTCAAGAAATCTACAACAACGCGAGCATCAATAGTTCCAGTAGCTTTTGCTTCTGCCCATTTCGAGACATAACCCACAGCAAGTATAATGTATTGATTGCCAAAACAAGATGGAAACGAACCCATAAAATCAATACCCTAAATATGAAAGATTTCACAAGCAAGAATAGGTATTTGAGGCATTTCATGTCATTGGTTTATGTTTCCAACTTGTTGACAACGATCACAAGCTTTACAAAATGTGTATGAATCCTTAAAAATTTTAGGCCAATACAAAGTTGATTCAAGCGCTTTCCTTGTTGTTCGATTATGTCCAAAGTCACCACCACAAGCTGATGAATGATAGAATTGTAATATTGGAGGAATTTCAGATTCGGGCACACACCTGCAAATAATTTGATCCGAGCACATCTTCCAAAGGTATGGATCATCCCAAATATAATATTTGGCATCATTTTTCAGCTTATCCTTGTGAGATCTGTCATAACCTTCAGGAAAACCATGGTGAGTTAAATAATTAACAATATCAATATACTAGGGGTTACAACATGGTCATGCCAAAGTGCTCATCGCGTACAGGTGTTCATCAGGAAACTCAGCAGAGATTGCAATTTTCGACTCTGTGATATTAGGAAGCCGACTGAGATGGTCAGCAACCAAATCTTTTGCCCTTGTCTTGTCTCTAACTTTAATATTAAATTCCATACACCTTTAAAATGTAGTTGGTGCATTGCAAAGACCGAAGGGCATACGTCTATAAGCAAAAGTGCCAAAGGGACACGTAAAAGTTGTCTTCTCTTAGTCATCTGGAGCAACTAAAATTTGTTGAAAACTTGAATAGCCATCTAAACAACAATAGTGAGTTTGACCAGTTAGGCGTTCTAACATTTGATCAATGAAAAGAAATGGAAAATGATCTTTTCGCGTAGCAGTGTTCAACTTCCTATAATCAATACAAAACACCAACCATTGGGAATTCGAGTAGGAACTAACTCACCTTGTTCGTCCTCAACAACAGTAATACCAATTTTCTTAGGAACTACCTGCGTTGGACTTACCCACTTACTGTCAGAAATTGCATAGATCACACCTGCGTCAAGAAGCTTCATAATTTCTTTCTTCACAACTTCCATCATGGGTGGATTTAAGCGTCTATGCGGCTGCCTGCAAGGTTTACATTCGTCTTCCAACAATATTCTATGCATGCAAATAGAAGGACTCAAACCTTTTATATCAGCAATGGTCCAACCGATTGCTTCCTTGTTGTCTCTAAGAATTTGAACTAACCTATCTTCTTCCTGCATTGTGAGTTTATTGAAAATAATAATAAGAAGTGTGTTTAACTCACCTATGAAAGCATATTTCAAATGCTCAGGTAATGCTTTCAATTCAAGTTCTGGCGGCTTGACGATGGACGGAACAAGTTTGTTCTCTGAAGTGGCGACTGACAAAAAAATTGTCTCTACAGAATGTGCAAGCATAGCTTGCAAATCTACTATGACATGGGTCAAGGCCGATGGCAACATCCAAGATTCGCTTAGTTATGTCATGCCTTTTTCTGTAATGCTTTCAGTTAGCACAACTTACAAAGAATTATTAGAATGCAATTCTAAAAACTTTTATGTCAATAGGTCAGAAGAATCAATAGCAAAAACAGAAGAAAAATCGTTCAGATGTTTCATTGCATTGTTAATGCTGAACTTGATCCTAGCACCATCGAATTCCATAGACAGAGTCCATTCGTGCACATCTATCTTCATTCTTGTTGTCTTGATGAAGATTCTTCCTAAAACCAACAATCTCAAACTAGAGGTTCCATCAACTTCCAACATAAAAATCTGTAGGAAAAACTACATCGTTCACCTACAGCAAAACATCTTCCAAAAAACCACCATTGGGAAAAACACTAGAACGGTCAGTCAATGTCAATACAACATCATTCTTATTCAAAGGACCAATATTTAATATGGAAAAAAATAGATAAAGACATTAAATTAATTAAAGCACTAAGATCACACATAGCCTTTTCAATTCCTACATTATCTATCTTACAGGGTATAATGAACATACATGGGTATTTCTCCCTAATAGGCATATTTTTCTAACGCACCGCTGAAACCGTCTCACCCATATGCACTCTTTCATTCCATTTCAGCTTGTTCATACCCATGCACAATTCTTTTAGAAACTTACAGTATCTAGGCACTCATTTGATTGCAGTAAGTAGAGGAATGTTGATAGCAACCTTCTTTAGTGTTTCCAACACTTCTTAATCATCAAAATCCTTTTTTTCTTCATCATAATTCTATGTGGAAAAGGTGGCCTTTCAGGATTCCTAACCAATGGAACGTTTCTGGAATTTGTTGGATCTACTATTTCTGTCGCAATGGTCTCAACATGGGCATGTTGAAGTGATATCATGTATGAACTGAGAATTTATTTTCCACTTCTAAGAGCTATTGCACTAGCATTCTGCCTTAGGTTAACATCAGGTTAGGAAGGCAATTTTCATCTATTTTCAAGCTTGTTAACAAAAGTGGTTAACTTGCTAATTTGATCCTTCAACTCTAAAATACTTGATTCTGTAGAAACCGCCAATGACCTTTCTTCCAATGATTGAATCCTATCATTCTGAGGTATTTGTTGTTGCTGATTATTATGAGGAGCTGAATTCTAATTCCTTGGGGCCGAATTGTTGAAGTTGTTCCCATTTTTTCCATACCTTAGATTTGGATGAACCTTCTATCCCAAGTTATACGTATTGGAATAAAGGTCATATTTCTTCCATGTATTTTGAACATATCCTCCCAAAGCATTAACATCAACAGTTTCATCCTCTTGCAAAGATGGACACGCATCAGTTGGGTGTTCGTGCATTCAACATATTCCACATACTTGTGCCTTAAACTTCTGAGCCAGTTTCTCTTGCCCAATAGCCAATTTATTCACAACCACTATAGTTTGCTGCAACATAGAAGACATATCATCAAATTTTGAATCAGAAGGTTTAAGACTTACCTCATTGACACACCAAGTAGAGGATTTAACTTTGGAACTTAATTGCTGCGAATTTGCAACCATGACTGAAATTAATTCTCGAATCTCCCTATGTGTCTTACTGATTATCTCAGCACCACTTGCTGCATCTAGCATCCTACGTTCTAGAGGAAGAAGACCATCATAAAAATATTGAATCAAAAGTTGGTCAGAAATATTGTGTTGTGGGCAACTTGCACAAAGCCTTTTGAATCTTTTCCAGTACTCATATAAAGTCTCAGTATCTTTCTGTCTAATACTGCATATCTCTCTTCTAATATTGGCGGCCCTAGAGGCTGGGAAGAACCTTTCCAAGAATAACTGAACCATTTATGCCCATGTATCAACTGAACCTAGCGCAAGTAAAATAGCCCCTCCTTAGCTCGATCGACTAATGAAAAGGGAAAAGCTCTCAACTTGATTTGCTCTTTTGGAATGCCTTGAGGAATGAAACAGGAGCAAACAATGTGGAACTCTTTAAGATGCTTGTTGGGATCCTCATTCTCCACACCATGAAACCTTGGTAGAAGCTTAATTAAGCCAGATTTCAACTCAAATGGAGCATCCAAAGGTTGGTACTCAATGCACAGAGGTTGTTGAGCAACTGGTGGCGCAGCTAAATCCCTCAGAGTTCTTTCAGGTTGAACTACAGCATGACCTCCTAGAGGAGCTTGAACGTTTTCAACCATCTCAATTCCAGTGCTGATATCAATATTAATAATGTTTTTAGTCAATTTAGGCACCCGAGTCTTAGAACTAGTAGCTTGTGTTCTGCGTGAGCTAGCTTCTCTTCTTACCTGTTTAGCAGTCTTCTCTATCTCTGAATCGTACAGAAGACTATCTGCAGACACAGAAGAACGCATACAACAAAGAGAAAATATTAGTAGTAAAGCAAATAAACAAAATCTGAAATATCAGTCCCCAGCAACGACGCCAAATTTGGTAGGGTGTCAAACCCACAAAAATAATATTAACCTGCTTTGAAACACTCAGAACGTAGTATAGTAGTAAGAAGAGTCGAACCACATAGATCGGTGCAAAAATATTTAAATGCAGTGACAGGAAAATAAAATAAAATAAGTAAAGTTGATGAAAATGTAAGCAATGCTGAAAATCAAAGTGAGGCCGACATAAAACTTAACAACTAGGAAATAATTTGCAACAATAAAAATGAGAGAAAATTCAATAACGACAAAGCCTAGCCAATGTATTTCATCCGTTCAATCCATTTAGTCGGTCATAGACGCAAAAGATAATTATTAAACCTTCGAACAGACATATTTATAGCTAACGATGACGCATTCGATTAACCAATCTATTCTTAATTTTTTGATATCCCCAAGACGCCCTGCAGACTATTTCCCTAACTACTAGACAACCCCAGGACACCCTGATAGGATTTAATCTGTGGCAGCAATACGGATTAAAGAGACCTCTATCCTAGCCAGTGAAACTGAAAATGACATGATTCATTTAAACTAGATTAATCAACCTCACAACAATGAATAATGCCCAAACCATATACATCCACGTTGTTTGTTATCTATATTAGAACTAATGTGATGCACTATTAATTCTAAATAATGATATATCATCCAATCAATCACACAACCGGTCGAATCATGCAATCAATACGAACAATAATAAAGGAACTAAGGTTCAGAGATTAAATAAATATTTGAAAGGTTTTATAACAAATAAAAAAATGGCCTCACGATAATAACAGATTGAATTTCAAAAATATCTCAATTAGAAGA
>CAODLS010873203.1:0-16274 GCA_948243855.1 Flueggea neowawraea
TGAACATCAAAATTTTAAATTGATTTTTGTGATGCCGAATTACTAACTATGTCATCCAGATTAACATTCAATTCACTATTTTTCATTTTTTGATTTGCATCTGAAATGAGTGATGCATCGAGAGTTATTGAGGATTTAACATTACTCCTTAATCTCTTAGTTAATTTTTTTCCATAGACTAAATCAACAAATAAAATAATAAAAAATTAAGTACATTCAAATCAATTTACTTAGCAATTAAAAACATCTAACTAATTCAAGTCCATTCAAATAAAATTTAGGTCTATGCAATCACTAACTCATAAATTTAATAATTCTAAACCACACTCTACCTAATTTAAATCACAATTTCATCAACTCACAAATTCAATTTATTCAATAATCACTAACCCTAAATCAATAAAAACTGAAATTACTGTTAAAAATAGCGAAAATAACAACTTACTAGGATGGACAAAAGTGGAAGTAAAGCAAGTGTGGTGTGGGGCGGGATTGTTGATGCAACAAGAAGAAGAAAAGCAAAGCAGTAAGAATAGAGAAGGAGCCAAGAAGAAGAAACAAAGCACCGGTTTCTGTCGAGAAACTATTGTTGTTGCTTTTGTTTTGTTTTCAAACCAGGGCGGAAAAACTCATCGTTTTGACCTAGTCTTCTTTTTTTTTTGTGGGCTGAAATTGCTATTTAATTATTTTTTTAAACCACAGATAAGAAATAACGTTGTTTTGCCTTATAGTTTAATTTGGAAAAAAAAAAAAGGATAAAAGAGAGAAGGTCTTCTTCCCTATTCTGTCAAATCCCTCAAGCAGCAGATGCTGATTTGATTTCACAGGGCAGGGGCAGAGCTATGTTGAAAGAGTGTTTCTATATGTCTCTTCCAGCGGAAGCAGATGCTTAAGTATCTACTTGTCCCTTAATAACTCCTCCCCTGCATCTATATAGTATTAATCAGTTAGTATTATATTAGCATAACTTCATAATAGCTTTTTTTTTATAACCGATAAATGGTTCATAATCACTTTTGTTGGGTTTTTTTGTGAAACTTTTGTTGTGTTTTTTAATACAGTATACTAAAAAAAAAATTTGCACTTAACTTATCAAAGAAAAACACTTCTATTTTTTGCTACTGATGTGTTTGGGATTGTAACATCATGATTAGCACATACATCTTATGGAATTTTGTGAACACTGATAATCCTTTGATCAACTTGTGAAAGTTAATCGGTATATACACATAATGCATTACTTTTTAATTTACAAAAAATTGAAGATATTTTTGTTATTAAATATCATATTTTACTAAAATGATAATTTATTTACAAATGAATTCTATTTAATTACTTGTTTTGAACCAAATGGAATATTCAAAAAAAAAAAGACTACATATCACTAGACTACGAGGAATCAGCCATTTTTAATTAATTTAACAAATCTATTGTCTCCAAAATTGTCAAAAGAAAAAAGAAGTGTCTAAAGAAGCTATTTTGCAAGAGTTAAAATTAATAACAACACCAATTTGCTCATATTTTCATGGACTGAATCTGATTAAGTTATTTAATAGTTTTATTAAAAAAGAAAAAACAAAAGATGAATATTGAAGTCTTGTATCCAATAATTGGCATGGATAGTAAGAAGCATGCCTAAGCAGCCGTGCCTTTGGGGAAGTGAACATGTGGAAGTGTACTATTATTATGATTGTGCGTTTTCTGACAACACCATCATCGGATTATTCTCGGCAGAATAATGCGACAGGTGTTCGGTAGTTCTAAGCCTCGAACCTTCCCTTCCACTAACTACATTAATCTATCTCGCATGTCTTATATACTGTGTTGGCCAGGATTATGTTTTGCCCTAAATGTCTTCAACATTTTGACGATGCCTAGATACTCCAAGTGTAGCTCCATAAACCTCTTCTTCTTCCAAAGCTTCGTCCCACACATTCATTGCTTGCTGATTTGGCTTATTGCTAGATGCATATATACTTCTCCCTTTATCCCATTTTATGTGATACAAAAAGTCATTTTAAATGTAAAAGAACAATTTAACCACATTTTTCTCCCATTATTCTTAGTATACCTCCACAAACTCTTTTGAGTTATCATGCAATAGATTGATAAAGAGACTTTTTTCTATTAATAATTCCTACGTACATGGCAAGGTTAAAAAAGAAAAAAAATACAACTCATATAAGGTTTTTCTTGAACTTGTGACCAAACTAAAAATCTCACACAAAATGCGATGAAGGGAATTTTTATTATGATAAAATTTGAATCATGAACCTTGAATATACAATTTAATTTGTTAGATTTCAACAACATTAATAATTGTTTTCTTTATTTGGTGAATGAAGGTTCAGAATGTACTCTTCAAAAGAAAGTTCAAGATGAGGAGAGTTACTTTCATTTCAGAGATCGATACAATAAATGTAAAAGCTAATAAAATTTATATAAAAATGTATAAATCAATTTTTTCAATAAATTTTTTCATTTGATGAGTCATTTTGTTTGCTCCTATCAAGTATCGAACTCACAATTTCTTGATATTAAAATTGACTTTAGATAAACTATGCGTCCATTCATTTTTTTTTTATAAATTAAATTTTCACAAAAAAAAGGCGTTCTAATCTACATGATTTTGAATGTGAATGTCTGAATCAGCCTTACTATTTTTTTTATGTATATGATAGAATTGGAAAATGAAGGAAAAGAGCATGCTTGTCGGTGGAGGAGTAGTCATGAATTGGCACAATTAGATTTTGGTATGGATATGTTTGTCACAAATGCCTCTCTGTGATTGATCAACGTAGTGCACTTGCTAGTGCAAGCATGTGAAATAGAGCAGCACTGTGACAAATGTCTTCTGTTCTATGTAATTCGACAACTGTAGATGATTTGTTAATGTACGGTGTACTTCTCTGCAGCTATATTATTGCAAAGGTTCAGCTGGTGTGTGTGCTATTGTTCCTTGTGTTGTATGAGTGAATTTCTTCGTGTTGAATAAAGGATGAAGGTTCAAATTGTGACAAATGCCAATAATAGATTGCAGATGGGTAAATGGTTAATCTCTTTTACCTCTTGCACTGTTTCGTTAGGGTATCAATTCAAATTCATATTTCATAGTCGTGGCAAGTCTATATATGTCTTATATAATTGCATATAGCATATGACAACAAAAATAGAATTTATTTTAATTATTTTGTGGCATAATTATGTACTCAAAATTGTGCCAAGAATTGTGACTTTCAACTAATTTTGTTGGAATTAGGCCTAAAATGAATTTGTCAAGCTAAATTTTCATTCTTTCAATCTTTTTCGACACTAATTGAAGGACATGATTCCTTGTCCAATGTTTATGTCTTCTCATTACAGGTGGTTTAGTTTCATAAGTCCAGCAATGGAACACTTTCAGAAGTTTGCTATTTTTTAGAGGGTGTTGTCTCCCAATCTTATGATCGATTACATTTAACCTAACTGTACAACCAATAGTGCATCTAGGGTAGGAAGTTCATTTTTCTCTATTGATCAAGTTAAAATCACAGAACCGTCATTTTTACATGATAAGGATCGGTCGATGCTATAATGTCAGGCCTAGTGGAGATACCTGCAAGACTAGAAAGGGTCAGTGGAGATTCAGAACTCGATGAGAGAGAGAGAGAGGACCAAACACACATAAAAAGTAATGTAGGGGACAGTGAAAGAATGTCTGACCTCGTCTATGCTATAACTAGTTATTTATAATTATATGTTGAGGGGTTACTACATGTCAGTTCTTGATTCGCATGTGGTAGGTCCGTAGATGTTTAATGTCTAGATTTCCAGAAGGTGATCCAGTATTTGCACAACAATAGGTCGTATATCCACGCACACTCAAGATCACCCTTTTGTCGTAAGCCTCACTTTGCGATGGATTTACGTGCTATGATTTTATCCATTCCATATTAACACGTTTTCTAGAGTGTGTTTTGTAATTTTGCAAATTATTTAAGTTTGTAATACTTTGGCTAGCTCTCAAAAAATTCTGCAAAAATTATATAATTCGCCTTATTAAATCTATTGCTAAACTTCTTGATAGATCTTCAGTTGAAAATCCAACCGTTTAGAAAATTCTCCTACTCATTTTACACAGGTCTATTGTCGAGAATGAAAAATTATATAATTCTTTAAAACATGAGTTGCCTTTTTCTAAAGAAAACACCAAACACCATAACTTTTCAGCCTTATTTTAAATCGTCAGAATCTGCATACATATGTCTTAACATATTACTAAACAATCCAACCATTTGAGCCATATGGCATTTCATATCATCAATTGATGATAAAGACTAAGGATACTGTGGTAGATAAATTTGACGCAATTCTCGTAGATCATATTGGTATATGATGATATCTTTTAAAGAATTTACTTTTTCATATAAAGTACAAAAATCTTTTATTATTTTAATTATTTAATTTACTAATATGTAATTAACTTTTGAATGAGCCACTAAAAACAAGCATCCGGCAAACGGGGATGCATATTCTCTTCTTTTTCAACAAATACTCGTTCGATTGTGAAGAATTTATTAGATATATGTGATGAGATTTGATTCATTTATACCCATCATTGCTTCTAATTTTTACGCTATCTTCTATATCTTTTAAAATAACCACAAAAGAATTAGCTTTTCTAGTTTGTATATGATCATAGGCTCATGCACATCCTTATTTTTCCACTTAAACATCTCAAATGAATCACATCCACGTCACTCACCAAAATAATACAACAGATTAGTAGGAATGATGACTATTGAATGTGTTTGTTTAGGGCTTATAATTTAAGTTGACCACTTTCCAGTTAAAGGTTATTTTTCAAATGTAAATCAAACAAAATATACCTTATGAATAATAAAAATAAAATATATATTAGCATCGCATATAGTCTTTGAAAATCTTCGTTATTTCAGTGTAGATATTTTAGTGGAGCTCAATTGATTCCACAATAATAGTATAGTAGCTAGTTAAACTTATTTAATTTAATAAATTTTTCTATTTATGCCATTTAAATAACTGTGTTAGTAATTAATAAATTAATTACAAAAAAAGATTAAATATAATTAATATTGTAACTTTCCAAATAATAAATGCAGTAAAAAAAGAAAGTTTGTTTATATTTTAAAACATCCAAAATAAAAAGTGTCTATTATTGTGGGACGAAAAGAGTATCAAATAAGAATTGATGCAAATTTCTTTTATCGAACTAATTTCAGTTAGAAAATTGCATGGTTGAGACCATTTAATTACAATTTGACCACAGCCCGAAAGGATTTATAATTTTTATTTTTTTTTCAATTTGTAGGAAAATTATTTGTGTTTCAACAACGTTTTGATGAAGGAAAATGTAACCAATTGTTACCTACATTTATATTTCAGTCGAAAACAGTTCTGCAACTATTACTTTTTTAAAAAAGATCTGAAAAAACAAATGTACCCAATAGATTTTTACTTTTGTTTTAAAAATAAAAAATTAGTGCCTATCAATAATGACAATGAGTTTCACACTTTCACAAAAATAACTCCAGAGTTTAACATTGCAAATTTATCCCCCTCTTATTTTTTGACGGAACTTTTTATTATTGGGGAGGAGCTGCTGGATGGAAGCACTTAGAATGATCATCAAGAGAAAATGTATTTCAGTTGAAGCAAATCAAACTTCTTCTAGTATGAAATATCATTGAGAAATAGTAATCCGTGTTATCAAAAGATTCCTTTGATTATTTTTAGTATAGAATGAGTTAATCATCCACTTTGGCATCTTACTGAACGAAAATGGTGATATTATTCCTCCATTGATCAAAAATCTCGACTTTTGAGAAGTATCATGATCATCCAATAATAAGGATTTACAAATTTTCAAATGAACGATTTGAAGACCTAAACATAAAACGTAAGAAAGAAAAGCAAGTCATCATCTATATTCTCTTATGTTTTGAAAATCTGAGAAAATAATTAGTAGCTAATGGTCAATGAAAAGCAACCAAAGATATGTTTTCACTTGGTCAAGAAACAACTGCGCAATGTTAGCCAAATACTTGACAAAATTGCCTTGCCAGGCATAAAACATGGGTTAGTTAATCCTTGCTGTAAAAACAAGAGGAAAATACTCAACCCGAATAAAGACTCCTACAACACTGTACTTAAGTCTATCTTTAATGAAGAAAACAATTTTATATTTTTTTATTTTGTTCTTATAATTATTTATTGAAAGATAAAAACAATTTAAAAATATAGTAACAAAAATAGATTTTGAACAAATTTTTCATTTTTACATCTTTGATTTCTAATTTTCTAAAAAAACAATAAAAAATTTTCTCAACTAAACATCCCCTAAGCATCTGACGAGAGGCAATAGTACCGTCTACAGCATCTGAACCATTTCAAAATACTAGTAGATGAATTCTCTTTTCTTCGAAATACGCATCTGCAAATAATTCTGAAAACTAGCGGCTTGAAACCCAATTCTTTTGATCCTAACTAGTTCCCAATGATTCAAATGATCCTTGTGAAAAAAAAAAGAAGCAAGTATTGTTCGACTATAAAAATATAGACCGTAGCTGTATTTCTTTCTAAGGTCGGTAAAACCAGACACTCACCAATTACTGGTTACCAATAAAGCAGTCAGTTCTCTCCAGGCAAAAGTACCGCCTAACCAACTTGGATATAACTAATGATTTAACATTATAAGCATAGAAACGACCAAAATGCCAAATCACAACAGAAAACCATGTTACAATCATGTGACAGAGAGAGCAGTATGCAAAGGAAATGTTCCAAGTAAAGATAAATAAAAATGAAAACCTTCTTATTCAACATTTGCGTACCATCACACAATCAAATATAATTCCAAGAATGGAAGCCGGAGGAAAATCGTCAACATTGCTATAACTTCATTACAAATATTTCACATCGACCTCTGATAATGATACTTTAGTGAACGCAAAGACAAAAAGAAACAAAAAAAGAAGAAAAAATAAACGCTATAATAACTCACATGAAATCAAAGTCATCAGCTGCAGCATCATAGGGATCGATAATAATGTCGTCATCTGGTCTATCTACATGAAGTTGTTTCTTCTTTGAACCTGAGGTGGACAAAAATAGAGCAATAAGATAAAGCAAAGAAATTAGAGAATGAAAAGTTCCAGATAAAAACAGGTTAAATGTAACCCCACGCCACCCAAGGGAGCTCATAACAAAACATTTATATCGCCAATAATGGCAGAGTGAGATTCGTCTTTCCCATCTTGCTGCTGTTTTGTCTTTTTATTTTTTTTTTCTTTTCCACACATCTGGAGTTTTGGGCAATACACATGACTTCCAAGCAAAAGCACTAACTGGGAACAAAATGACAGGGAAGAGATAAAATTGTTTACCTGTCTTCTTTTTACCAGCATTGGCTTCTTTCTCTGCTTTAAGCTTCTCATTGGCAATCGCTGTCACAGACGAGGCAACATCTTTCGCATCTGCTGCTTTTAAAGTTGTCATTGACAACCGCATTACTGCCTTTAGCAGCCCTATGTAATGGAAACTTTTCTGTAATGGAGAAAAGAGAAGAGGTTAAGCTCGAACATGAAAGATATAAATAATATGCTCACCAACTAATATGTCATTTACCTCATATGGACGGATCTTATGAGAAATAAGTTCTGCATATTCCACAAAATCACTGTCAGATTTTGGAATAAAATTGTCTAGAGACTTCTCATCCACTTTCTTGCCAAACAATTCTTTAGTAGACCGATAATCCGCTTCTTCCACAAGCCTAGATGAGAGAAGTATATCAGAATTTGACAACAGCATTCTTTAAATATTTACAAACTCACATATAAATTTCTACTGTCATTTTTATCAGGAAACCAATAATTTGTTTTGTGGTTCAATTTGCCCGTAAATATCAATGATTAAAATCAAAAGTGGGACGTGCACATGCACAGAGGAAGATTTACCTTTGTTGGCGAAGCTTTTCTTCTATGGGATCCAGTGGTTCTTGCTTCACCTCTGCAGCAGTTTTCTTCTTTTTCTCACTAGCTTTTGCTTCAACATTTTTTGGAACCTTTGCAGAAGGAGGTTCTGGTGGAGGAGCAGGAGCCTACTTATATCGAAAGAAACAATTAGTGACATTAGGCCCAATAGTTTACAAAGAAATTATCCATGTTAAAATTCAGATTTAAGACAACAAGCTATGTTTTGAAAAAAGAAAAAGAAAAATGCATCCAACCATACAGAAACGACCATAATAATCAACCAGATAATTAGTTAATAAATTCCAATAAATAACAAATACAAGTACCTCATAAAACTCAATTAGGCAAAGCACCTCAGAGCAATTCATAACTTTTATGTTCTCAAACTTGATTTTCCGATTGCCAAATTCTTATTATCCAAAGAAGGCATTCAAGGTCCCATATATGACCATACAAAAATGCTTGCTTTCACTCCAAAAAGAAACTTAACAAGCTACTGCGTATTACTGACTGCATTAAAAATGTCTAAAAATAATCTAAGACACTTTTTCTTTTGTGATTATAACTATCCTTCTCACATCTGATGGACATGATTTGCATGTGCAGAATTCAAAATACAGCCATCAAATTAACTAAGATACTATGCCAAAGATAATAAATGAAAGATGACACCTGCTATATCCTTGTTGAGGGTAAAGAAATGCACAAAATCGAAGCAATCCTATGCTCCTCAACTCACAGAAAGCACAATCCAGAACATATAAAAATGAAAGAGAACTTCAAAGGTTCTCTTTTCATTTTTTGGTAGGAAAAAGGCAACCCCTCACTCCCGCTCCTCCAAACAAACAAATAGTTCCACCCCAAAAGAACTGGGCAAATAGTTTCTTCACTCACTTCCTCACAAATAGCTTTTTCACTGACACCCCCACTCACGTATGTCACCAAATAACCAATGCATCCCTTTTTAAGATTTATCAGTCAAAATTCCTATCCAAATTAGATTTGAAGAAAATATTGATAAGGCAAAAGCTGCAAGTCTTCCAAATCACTATGCAGGAAAATATATATATATATATATATATATCCCCTTTAAAATGTCAGCCTTCTTCCGTGCTAAATCTCCTCCAAGTACAACCTACTGACCAATTGACTACTAACAAACAGTAAATACAAAGATGCCGTATGCATTAATATATAAATAAAGAATCTAACTACAATATTTACCAAGATATTAACCTAACTCTTCATCAAACATTGTATCACCTTTAACAATGAATTCAACTTTAGCTACAGGAAAAAGCTCAGCGAAATTCAATGACCATCATGTCTGCATAATTGTAATACATAAAATCACTTTGACATGTATGCTTTCAAGATAGTGTCAAACTCCAGAGTGTTCAATACAGAAATGAGTTAATGTGCCAACCAAAATTTTCATAATAACAGAGAGAAGAAAGGTGAAAGAAAGCAAGCAAAATTCCAACTTTGTGCAAATGAATCACAACTATTTAATGTAAATAATAAAAGTAACAGTAAGCATGCTGCAATAAATGCAAAGCTAAATGGTCCCTTACAGGAGTGGGTTCATCCTCATCTTCCCAAGAATCTTTCACGTCATTCTCATCCACATCCTCATCATCCCAAACATTTTTGACCTGATCCTTCTTAGTCAGATCAGGGATAGGCTCATTTTCTGCATAATTGTATCCATTAGTTATCCATTTAACAAGTCACAAATGATTGTGTACAAGTAATAGGACTCCTCCAGCCATTGCACACTTCAAAATGAAGGTCCCATATAAAGAAAGCAGCATAAGACTCCACTTGAATAAATATATGCCTAAAGAAGCAAAAATACCATTGAAGACTCGCATACTAGAAATAATATGAGAATTCGGGTGAAAATACTATCATTCCCCATACAAAAGCTCTTTTGCAAAAGAGCAATAAATATATCATTCTTTCCCATGCTATTCGATATTTTCAGACAATCACGCAATTCACACAAAAAAGCCACAGCGGCAGACCACATTGAAATACTAATCCCAACAGGATAACCAGTTACTACAATATCCCTATTAGATCCACACTTCTATTCTTCAGTTAACTGCTGAACGACTAAAATGTGTAGCCATAAAAATATCCTAAATATCTCAGTTGCAAACGAAGTTGAGTAACTAATCAACAAATTAAACCTAAATTTAATATGCAATACAAAAAAACACAAATTAATCCGTTCCAAGAGACCAACCGTCAGATATTCAACTTCCAATTACACAGTGCGAAAAAAAAATCTTACCCCAATCGTCCATTTTCCTTGCAGTCTCAAACGATTTTCACCAAAAGTATATTCCGAACCCAACGTTCGTCGAATTATAGATTCACCTATAAGTCAAAAATCTAAAAGCCGCTAATTAGTTACTAAAGCAGAATCTAAATTGAATATAAATCAAAATATAGACAAGAACTCAAATATAATAGTTTCTTTCAGAGGCAATAAATTAAAAACAACGCATAAACGAGGACAAATTACCTACTAAAGCAGCAGTGCTGCGCGGGCGCGGTGGCGGCAGATGAAACCAGAGATGGCACAGAGCAGAAGATGTAAGACAGAGAGATGCGCGCGGCAGAGAGCCGTAAGGGCGAATTTGCGAGAGAGCTTTGCCTTAGGAAATTGGGGAACCCTAGTGAAACGTCAAAACTACGTAGTTTTAGCTATTTATGTCGCCAACACTATGTCGACTTCCTTCTGTGACGGTAGACTTTTCAAGTGGGATAAAATTTTGAGGAAAATTAATTTTGGGGAAATTACCTGCTTAGTCATTAAGGTTTTCTACAACAAATCAAAATATCCTTACAGTGTGAACATTTAAATATTTAGTCCCTAATGCACTTTGGGCTAATTACATAAAAATATTTCAAAAAATCAAAATTAAAGAAAATGTCCAAAATTTACAATTTTCGCGCCTGTTCCTGTTAAATGTCAAAATGAGAACATTGTATCATAAAAAGTCAACCTTACAAAATGACGCCCGAATACATTTATATACTTATGTTTTTTGGGGTTTATTTTTGGTTTTTTTAAACTAGAGACTAATGTTTGTATTTTTTTTTGATTTTCTATTTTTTTTCTATTTTAGTTTCAATATTTACTCTTTTTTGTGGATGAACTCTCTTTGTTTGTTTTTGGAGAATTAAAAGTGTTCTTCTGTTTTACTAGTACATATTGCGGTTTTGTTTAGTTGTTTTTTGGTTTTAATACTATAAAGCAAATGGAAACGAACTAAATGTAAAATATGATAGAAAAGCAAACAAAAAATAAATAGAAAATAAAAGAATATCAAATCAAATGAAAATGAAAAATAAACTTAATAGAGAATAATTCAATTTAGGTAGGTTTGTAAAAAATTAAATTATTTTTTTGAATAAAATGGAAAAAAATGATTAAACAAAAAAAGATAGAAAATAAGAAAAAAGAGAACTGCATGAAGATTGAGATTGGGTCACAGCCTAACTATAAAACCAAAGGAAAGATAATAAATGTAGTTATTTATCTCAGGTGTCACTTTGAAAATTCTGATTTGCAATAATACAACCCTTACTTTTGATTTTACGAATGTCATTTTTAAACTCTTGATTTTTTTTAAATGTTAGAATCAATATCAAATAAAATACAAATTTTCTTCTCATTTTCACAAATATTTTCTCTCTCTTTAGTTTCTCTTTCTACGTTCTTCTCTCTTTCCGTCTTCCTCTCCACCCAAACCCTAGCCGCCATTCCCCTCCCCTCTCCTCCGTCTCAGACCACCACCATCACTTACCTTCTCCGACGCTGCTTCTCTTTTCCTCTCTCTCGCTCCTTTGTGTCATCTTCTCTCATCCCTCCCTCGCGCCACCATTGTCTCTCTTTCTTTTCTGTCTTTGCTTCGTCCCCCCTCCTGTTGTCCGTCGCTCCTTCTCTCTGCCGCCCGCCGTTCTTTCTCTCCGCGCTCTCTCACATGTTATGCTTCTACCGCCTCTGTCCCCCCTTTTGGACCCTCAGTTATCCCTCCCTCCCGCTGCCATCCTCGCTTCCTTTCTCGTCCACAACGTTCTCTCTCTTCGCAAATCTGCGTCTCTGTCATCTGTTCTTCGTCTTAGCATCTCTCTTCCATGTCATTCTCGTAGCGTCTCAGTCTTCAACATTGCTTGTCTTCTCTGCAACACAGGTGAAACCAAGCAGTGGTGGCAGATCAATCAGGGGTGGCGGCTATGGTTTTCCAAACCCTAGTTGCTCCCTCTTGTGTCATAATTCAAAAATTACAAAAATGTCCATGTCATTAAAAAAATTTCAGAAAAAATATTTTATTATTGTTTAATGTGAAAAATAGTTTGCAATGTGTATGTTTTATGGTGATTTTTGTTAATTTTTATTGGAGACCTAATTAATTATTATTAAACAAAATATAATTAAATTTTGTAAAAAAATAAATAAGTGAGGTTCGGAGACCTCCAGAGACCTTCACTTGAGACTTTTGGAGACAGTTGGAGATCTTTGGAGACCTTCGCTGGAGACCTCTAGAGATTTTTGAAGACGTTTGGAGACCTTCTATGAAGACTTGAAGATACATTTAATCTAAAAAAATTATTATATTGATTATTTATTAAATTAAATTTTATATAAAAAAATTGAAGACCCTAGGAGATCTGAAGGCCCCTAGAGATCATTGGAGACCTTTAGTGGAGACCCCTGAAGACATTCGAAGACCTTTTCTACATGATTTGATTTTCTCGCAAAAAATCATTTTCTCGCTAAAATATTGCGATTTCTAGCATTTTTTCACGAAAATAGCATTTTTACAAATCAGTTTCTCTAACCTGAAGACCCTTGGAAACCTCCAGTGAAGTCTTTGGAAGGTCTCTGGAGATTTCAAGTGGAGATCCTTAGAGACTTCAAGTGGAGACCCTTGAAGACCTCTAATGAAGCTTTTAGAAGACCTCTGGAGATATCAAGTGGAGACTATTGGAGAACATTAGAGATCTCTAGTGGAGACATTTAGAAGACTTGTAGAGACCTCAAGTGGATACCTCTGAAAACTTCTAGTGGAGACATTCAGAAGACCTCTGATGACTTTCAGTGGAGACCCCCATTTTAGATCTGACATTTTTAAAATTTGGTCTTCACATGTTTCCAATTGTGGAAATCTGTTTGGAAACTTCTATTTTTGAATTTTTGTATTTTTAATTAAAATAAATGTGTGATTTTCCAAAATAAATGTCAAAGCTGGTGTATTAAATATTAGGCCGTGACGTAATTATAAAAAGGGCAAATTATGCTGCCCACACATTTTTATTTTTTAATTATGTACCCACGTTTTTTTGTTTCCCGTTTTTTTTGAAACGAAGTGGTTAAACTGTGTTTACGGAGTTTATAACTTTTTGGACGGGGAGTTTAGTTTTCAGCACGAAACTTTTTTTTATCTTGAATCTGGTGCTATTTTCTCTTTCTCAGTTATTTTTTTTTATTTTTTTCTCTCTCCTCGCTTGACTGCTCTCTCATCCATCCATCTTTCTCATCCTACCTTAACCTTCATCGTCACCTCCTTCCTCATTCCTCCCTTCCTCCCTCTATCATCATCGTCACCTTTCCTTTCACTAACCGTACTCTGTCTGGCGACGATGTGAATCTTCCTCGTTGTGTTTCAGTTCCAGATTCGCCCTGCTTCTCTCTTGTCTTTGTCTTGACCTCCTAACGTCACTTTTCCTTTATTGTCGCGATTCAGTTCCTTATTCGCCTCGATCTCCGCCACCACACTTCTCTCTCGTCGTCGCGTTTCAATTCTGATATCTTCATGCCTATCTCCTTTCGCCTCGATCCTCATCGCCTCATTTCTTTCTCCTATTCTTTGTTGCAATTTGAAGTCGATTGAATGGAGATCGCAAACATGAACGACAAATGACGTTGGTGGCAACAATGCTTTTTTTTGGACTATGGAGTTGTGGTCAGCGACGGAAACCCTAGGTGGACCACCTCATTTTTGTGTAATTTTGTTTTTAGTACTTAAAACTTTTAAAACTAGAAATCAGTCCCTAAAAATTTCCAGTCAAATTTTTTATTAAAAAAATTGACTTTTTCTTTGTATGTTTTGCTCAGATCCGATGTTTGTTATTGTTGTTTGATTCAGATATGGTTTCTTTGTTTTGTGTTTTTTAGGAGATCTGTTGGTTGATGAAGTTGGTGGCTGTTTGTTGTTTTTTTTTCCAAAGTTTTGGTTTGATTTTTGTAGCGGTTGATGGTGGTGTTTTTTTGCTAGGGTTGGTTTATCTGTTCTTGTGTTGGTTGATCTGTTATTTGCTAGTTTTTTCTAGATTTGTTAAAACAAAAATTAAATGTTTATTTTTTAATTAAAGGTTTTTAAGAAATTTATTTTAAGTTTATTTAAAGTTGTAATAAGTTTTATTAAAAAAATCTTAAGGATTTTAAAAGTTTATTTTAGGTTTATTTTAGATTCATTTTTAAAATTTATTTTGTTTAAAAGGTTTATTTTAGGTTTATGAAAGGTTCATTCAAGGTTTATTTTAGATTTATTTTAAGTTTATTTTTTAAATTTATTTTGTTTAAATGATTTATTTTAAGTTTATTTAAGTTTTATTTTAAGTTTTTTTTTAAAATTTATTTTAGGTTTATAAAAGGTTTATTTTTAATCTATTTGTAAAGTTTATTTTGTTTAAAAGTTTATTTTAGGTTTATTTAAGATTTATTTTAAGTTTATTTTTTAATTTTATTTTGTTTAAAAGGTTTATTTTTAAGTTTGTTATGGTTAAAAACTTAAAAACTTAAAAGGTTTATCAAAGGTTTATTTTAAAAATAAAAAAATCTAAAAACTTGAGATGGAAAACTGGGAAAAGAATGCCGAATAAATTGAAAAAAACTCAAAAAAGATAATAATAACATTTCATTTAAACTAATAATAAAAAAGATAACTTTGTTAAAAAAGATTATAAAATAATTTAAAACTAAAAAAAATTAAATAATTCATGAAATTAAAACATTTAAAAAAATGAGAATTAAGTAAAAAAAATAAAGGAAAAAATAATCTGATTAGTTTAAAATAAATTTTGGTTAGTTTAAATTGAAAAATAAAGAAAAAAACGATTTAGTTCAAAAAATTAAAAAAAAAATTAATTTTTCTGAAGTCCATTAGGAAAAGTTGATTTCGTCCGGAAAAAAGATAATTATCGTATGAAGAGATAAATTTGGACTTACGAAATGACGAGCAAATGTAGATCACAAATTCTGTAATTAAATTTTGAAATAGTATTGCCCTTATATAAAGTCTCATTGAGGAGCAGAGGAAAAAAATTTGGAATTTCAATGGGCTGGGTTACAACCCTAAAAATAGCCCATTGAATCGGAGTAGCCAGGCCTAAAAAAGGCCAAGACCATAACCCAAGTCCAGCTGAAAGGGTAGTAAAGGTTGGGCTGAAGCAACACTTAGAGCACTTTTTTAATTTTTTTTAAAATGCATTTTCTTTATTAAATATATTAATTTATCATATAGAGTTAGTTTAGGATATCTAGTTTATATATTAATATAAAATTAAATACATAGGTTAAAAAATTTACATGTGCCACATGTATTAGCTAAAAAATTGACATGTGTCACTCATAACTTAAATGTAAAATTTTAATATAAACTCATTTATTATGGTATTTATAGTATAGTTTATAAATAGAGTATTTGTTAAAAAATATAAATTGAAATTTGCAAAATCGGAGTTAAATTTATGATTGTTATATTTTAATGAAACATAATCTTCGGTTCAAATAATTTATATGGTCAAAGAAAAAATATTTATATATTTTTAAGTATTACATAATTTTATAATAAAAAATAAAAATAATGAAAACTTATTGAAAATTTTATAAAAAAACCATTTTTATAATCCATCAAATAAATTCACAAAAGTAAATGGATAAAGAAAAAAAAGAAAGAAAAAAAAAATTATTAAGTTAATCTTAAAATTCTACAAAAAGAGTACCCGACCATAACCAATATTATTGATAGAATAGACTTACAACTAAAAAGATGAATAAAATATGAAAATATCTAAATGGTTAGGTAATCAAGTAGAGAGAAATGGTCAAACATATGCGCGGGTAAAATTAATATCTATATATTAATATAAAATGATATACATGGTCTCTTTTAATATGAAATAAAATAAAATAACCAATATATCTAATATTTTTTTGGTTCATAGATCATTTAAATATTTATACAATTATAATATAATTAT
>CAODLS010873233.1:0-12070 GCA_948243855.1 Flueggea neowawraea
GCTGACATCAGAAATGGTCACAAATGTCTCATTGGGAAAAGAACTAGTTCTAACATAATCCCGGCAAGTTCTAACATCGTCTCCAAACAACATTCCGGCTTTACCACCACCATTGACAGGATTCGACATGGTTTTCTTGAGAGGTCTCTCAATGACGATCTCCCTACTCAAATCAATATTGAAATGACCATCATCACTCAACCGCATAGACACATAGTCATCATCGTCATCCAATTTCGGCAAGGAAGCAGCTTTGTCCACAACAAAAGTATATTCAGGAACAGGGAGAAACTGAGCTATATCCTCACTACTAGTTCGACCAACTTTATTATACGAAATGTTGAATTTCATATCATTACCATCAACAACAGACTCACAAGAATTCCCATTAAAGAACCCTTCACTCTTTGGAGAAGGCTCCGACTCTTCTGATAGGTAGTCAGCTTCTACTTGAGACCTACCATTTCAGGTAAAAATTAAAGCTTTTTCCACAAATTTAACTCTCACCAGAATGCGGCTTTTAAAAAGCTCAGAACTAATAGAGAAATGACGACAAATAAACAAATGAAAACGGAAACTTGAAAGACACACAAAGACAACTAAAAACAAAACAGTGTAAAGACACAAACTTTGAAAGAGACGATCATACCAAGCATCATCAGAGGAGCCACCTGGACCGTTGCAACGGTCGTCCGCCATCACCAACTCCTCAAACGACACGGCGAAATCAGAGCCGTTGAAACCCCCGAAAACCTCGGAGTAGTCGAAGTGGGAGCTACGAACGTCGAAGAAGATGTCGCCGTCGACGGCGAGTGGAAGATTGAGGACAGGAATTGATGAGGCGCGTGAAGAGGAATGGAAGGGGCCGAAAATCTCAGCGTAGTCCTCGACGCGAGGAGAAAGTGAGGGGGCTCCGAGCCTTGGGGGAGCTCCGAAAACGTCGTCGTAGATGGACTTGGCAGCGGCATTGCATGTTTTCTTGGGAAGCGTGTGGTGCTGCCGAGAATGCGAGAGATTTTCCATAGATTTTGTTCAAGAAAAAGATAAGCTTTCTGAGTTAGGGTTTGAAACGAAGTAGTGAGAGAGTTCACACACTCTCTCCCTCTCTCTGCGTGAAGTATCAATAGAGAAGAGTGCTGCGTGAGCAGAGGAAGCAGAGAGAGAGAGAGGGGAACGAAAAGCAAACTCCGAAGACTTCAAAAGCTGTGAAATGTCTAATTTGGGCTTGCATTATTGTGTCGGATTTTTTTAATTTTTATCATTTCCAAAAGTTTTAAGCATATTTCTGATTTTTTTAAAGAGAAAATGTCATATATACTAAAAATATAATTATGGCTGATTTTTTGAAAATAATATATCACTATTTTCGTCTCAATTTAATAGGTATAATTTTTATTTTAAATATTTTAAAATATAGATACACTTTTTTTTTGTTGTATTTATTATTAACGAAATTATAAATTTGTCCTTATTTAATCTTTCTTTTAACTAATTCATTAATTACAAATACATTTAGTCAAATAGTATAAATAGAAAATCGTATAGAATTAAATAATTTTAATTACTAAAATTATTATTTCTTAATTAATGTGAAAAGTAATTAGTGTCTATCAAATTAAGAAGGAGAAAGTATATTTTATAAAATATATAATATTTTATTAAAATATTTATTATCTATTTTTTTACTATTTATTCATACTAATTGTTATAATATATTATATGTTATATGATGTAATGACAAACAAGTCTTGTATAAAGATACTTTATAATATTTTGAAAACCTCAATAATTATAAAATTTTGTTTTTGTTAATTGTGTTTTCAATGTTAAAGAGATTTAATTAATAATAAAGAAGATAAAAGAGAAAAGTTAAACAAGCATAAAACATTAATTATGCCAATTAAGTATATTTTGGGACTCCAATTTTGCAAAAGCAATCTGTCCTATTTTCGTAAAACTATGGTTTTGCGTGGTTCGTTGTGAAATGGCCTTCAGCGGCAAAAATCACCCACTTGACAAACAGAGCGAGGTTGGGAGGAGGGAGTGGCCTGTAGCCGGTGGAAACGCGGAAATGGGTTCGGTTCTTTTTATTTTGGGTCAGGATGGGTTCGGTTAAGAGTGAGTGAGTGAGTGTTGGAGGCATTTTAGGGGAATTGTAGTTATGCATTTGTAGAAGTAGTACAAAACTCGTGTTATACACGGTAAATTATAATATTTTTATTTAAATTAATAAATAATACATTTTTTGTTTTTAAAAACTTAAAATTAGTATTTTAACAATAAAAATTAAAATATTATCAAACTAAAAGAGAAACTGAAAAAATACACATTGCATACAAACAAACAGTATACGTAGCGAA
This sequence comes from Flueggea neowawraea, assembly GCA_948243855.1. Classification (NCBI taxonomy): domain Eukaryota; kingdom Viridiplantae; phylum Streptophyta; class Magnoliopsida; order Malpighiales; family Phyllanthaceae; genus Flueggea; species Flueggea neowawraea. The sequence goes on from CAODLS010873233.1 coordinate 2,361, forward strand.
AATCAAGAGGGATCGAGAATCTACCTCGAACCAACAGAGACAAAGATGAATAGCAGAGAGAATAGGATCTTTGCAAGTTTCTACAAGCAGAACCACGATCTCTACGCAGATGAGAGCTATTGATTGTACACCGTTGAGATGTATTCTCGATATTGGATTGATTGAGAGAGAAAAACTCTTTTTCTTATGTTGTTTTTGGTAAAGAACATGGAAGAGAGTATGTGGGAGGGAGAGAACACGTTCTATTGCAATACAAAACGTGATTTTCTTTTTTTTTTAATCTACTTATCGCTCTATTTTTTTTAATCTACTTATCGCTCTATCTTATTTATATTAGTTTCAAATACAGATAAGAAGAAATCTCATATAGGTTTTTTTTAGTTGGACTCAGTTAACCTAATTAAAAAGCCCACAACTAATTACCATTAATTAGTTGGTTTTGTCAGTTAACCTGATAACTGACAGACTTCTATTGTACTCATTATCGTCATGGATGGATCCGATTTTTCAACAAAAACTATTAAATATTTAAAATTATTATAAAAATTTATAATTTTATTCATAATTTTTTTATGAATTAAATATGTTATTTTTTTCTTATAGAAATATATAAATTCACCAAAATAGAAGATTTTAATTCAAATATTATAATATTAACCAAGTGAATGCATATGCATGTATTAAATTAAATCAATATAACTAAAATTATCTTAATTTGATCGAAAACATCAAATCACAATTAATTTTTATATCTGACTCTCCCTTTTTAAAAAGACTAATACGTTAACAAAATTGATATATATATATATAATATTATATAATGAAAATCAATATATAAAACAAAGATTGAGAATTCTTTATTGTGTATTATATACTAATTTAAATGTATATGTTAATTTTTTCTATATATTAATAGATATATTAATATTTTTGTAATTATTAATTTTAATTTTTTTATATTATATTAAAAAAAAAGAGTAAAAAAGTTTAGAAGAGTCGTTACATTTTAATTAATTAAAATATCACTTATCAAAATCTAAAAAAAACTCTTAAATTCTAAATATATATATTAATTTATTTATTTTTTATATTAAAATATTACTTATCATAAAAATAAAATATTATTTAATTATTATAAAAGTAAAATATTATTAGAAAATTTTTTAACTATTTTATATATATATATATATATATTGATGTAGTTGTTGGTCCCAAGTTGCCAACTCTGTTGCCATTTAAAGAGGAGATTTTGAGTGTGTCCTGAAAATGACTGTTTATAGAGAGAATGTGGACAAAATGACCTCATCGTACTCTTCTTTTCTCGCTTGCATTGCTCAATCACAATCAATTTTTGTTTGGAAGTATTGGGATTTTGCATTTGCTGACGCAATATCCAAAATGGCGACAATCTTACTTTTCGTCTTCAGCAACTCCAATAATCCACTAGACACGGTAGTGTTTGTATTTTCCTATATCAGTTTTAACATATTTTAAAAGAAATTAATTAACACTATCATCACTTCAATATATTTAAATACGTTTATTATATGTTACCTACAAAATGTCTCTTGCAAATGATAAAAGAAAAACTTGTTGACAAGTCTCTTTTATTAGGGAAAAAAAGTACCTGTGACGGTAACCAAAACACTTTCCGTTATATTTGAGTTCTCATATTTATTAGCAAACGTATCAAATTAAGTGAACAATTAGTGTAAAAATCGATTGTGTTGACAAATTTTTTTATAAAAAAATGAAGGTGTAGTAATAACAACTAAAATACCCCACTACGTATGATTAGACTCTTAAATTCATCAACAAGCATATTCTACTAAATAAACAAGCAGCGCAAACAATACTCCTCGGCACCAACTTGTTGAGAATCCATGGACATCTGCATGAGTGACATTGTTGGAATGTGAGAAAAATCCGGGTGGACAACATTAAAAAGTGGAGTCCCAACTTGTGCAGTGTACCTTTGTGCAGAATATTTTGAGAGAGTAATTGATGAATTAGGAACTTGAAGTCAAATCTCAAATCACAAACCCCATATGAATTATTTCGTTAGATTTTTCTTTTTAATAACAGCTGTAAGGCCCTAATCATTCACATCAGTGTACAGTTAAATGAAAGAGGAGGGAATGAGTGTATGGTTGTTGCAGTCCAAACGTATATTTTGTGTTCACAAATTGGTAATGATGACGTGTCATGTGTCCTTCCTACCTTGAGAAGGAAGGTTGATAATGATAATCATGCTATTAATGCTACAACCTTCAGATGATTTCCTTCCAACTGTTTTTACTCATTAAAGTCTCTAATTATTCTCGTTAATCTTTAAGAATGGACAAATACTAAAGATGGCGAACCTGAAAGCCTCACTCCAACAAGAAACGGCAGTCATGGTTAGAATTCCCTTTCACTTGCAAAGTATGTTTGTGTTCAACATACGTTGTGTGTAGTTGTTTCTATATTTAACTTTACTGTGTAATTTACTTAATTAATTAACTATGGTTTTTTTGCTAAATTAAAGAAATGTTTACGTATTATATCTGTCTTATGTGTGATGCTTAATTATGGTATATTACGTAAATCGGTTGGTGAAGCGCTGAACCGTAAAGTAAAGAGATTAACAATTTTTTTTTAAAAATGCAATATTAAATAGTGAATATACTTGCGGAATCATCATCCCTTTGCATTGCATGTATAAGACCATCTCCAACAGGACGTGATTTTTGCGCAAAAACTGATGTGGCATGCTATAGTTTTTGAGATATGCTACAGTGCCACACCATTCCTGGCGTGGCACTGTAGTTGCGCTACTTTTTTTTTCATCTTCTTATTTTATTTGTTTTCATATATTTTTATCATTCTACTTTCACTTATATGTTTTAATTTTAATTATATGAATATTAATTATTGGTTAGATTATTCTGTGTTGTTTTGTATATTTTTTGATGTTTTTTTTATGTTTTAACTAACTAATGATATAGTTAATTACTTTTAATACAATGTTAATTAATAATTTAATTAATTCATACAATTATATGAAAAATAAATTAATTTTGTGTTTAGTTTGTGAAAAAATAATGATAGAAAATGTAATTTAGAAGAAATATTGAGAGAATATTTTTTTTAGAGTTAGAAATAGAGTTGTGGGTTGAAGTATGTTTAAGAAAGATGATAGATTAAACACGAACCATAGATACACCATCTGATCTACCATCTACCTCTACTTCTACCTCTATCTCCGACATAATCCAACTATCCAAAACACTATCCTTCAATACACATAAAACCAACAAATTAGACAAGCTCATAGAATACAGTTATATCCCTGAAGGAGCTCAGGTAACAACTTCAGTATAACCTCTCATCAACCTATACACTGTATATGAGAAAACTAAAGGTGTTGTCTTTATACGACACCTTCTACATCGTAGTAGACCTAGACCGAAGGAATATGTACAGACATCTAGAATGGATCAAAGTCTCCTGTTAGCTACAAAACAGGAACAATACATCACAATTGAAGTTCCTCAATCCTTGATCAACCAATCTCTTAGAGAAGGATACACCCACCTACACTGGGGTGCTATAACGTTGTTGCTAACCTATAATGGTAGGAAGGGATGTCCAGTATCAGCTCATATGGCTCTCATTGACTCTCGGGTCTTGGACTATCAACATGCGGTCATTGGTGCAGTCATGACTACATTGAATGCTGGAAGTGCGATGTTGACTTTCTACGCCAATTTCGTCATGTCTCTGAGAGATCCTAACCTCTCTCTAGGTATGAAAGTACATATCCAAATCAAAGGAGTATCCCACATAGCCTTGTCTCACATAGCTACGTTGCACCAACATGTGTGATTTAGAGTACAAGACCATGTCATTGATCTTAATGGTTATGGGTTACCGAATGCTCTATACGTCTTCTCAAAAATTGCATAAAAGGTCCCTACTATTATCCAGGCTCCTAAACAGCTGGATATTAAGACATTGGAGAAATTGGTCCCACGCTCTTGGCTGACCAATTATGAGAAGATAAGGACGATTGACAAGCCTGTTCAGTCTCAGGATTACACATTCCATCGAACGAAGGATAGAGTGGTTGAAACCATCTTTAAAACCCCTAAAGAGTCTAGAGATGATAAGCCCTGTTCATCTCTCATTAATACAGTAGCAATGATTTTTCCAGTTCCCATAGACAAAAAGATCCATATAGTTTGGTTTGAACCTGATGGTCATCCAGTCTACACTGATAAAATCAATAGACACTTCATATGGGATACAAATCCCAATATGTGTGAAGATGGGTGCCAATGTTGTGAAGATGATTTTCCTGGTGATAGGAAAAGAAGAACCAAATCCTCTTGTCGACCATTTCCCAAGCCTGAAGATAAAGATGGAGAATCTTCTCCATGGGTCGGTATCTCAGAAAACACGAGAAAGAGGAGTGATGAAAAACTTGCCAAAGAATGAAATAGACGACTTCCATTATCTGCCTATGATGAAGCTCTGAAGATTCTAAAGCAAGAAGGCCTTTGCAAGATAGAGGTAGTTTCCTATGTAAATGTTCCTACAATGCCTGTTATTTCGTGCTTTATGGCTTCTTCCTCCAAGCCAACTGAGGAAAGCAGTTATGACAGTGACTACCCTCCTTTAGTCTAAAAGACAACGACCACTAGAGTTCCTATGAAACCTTTCATCAGACAAACAACTGTAAGGTTTGATGGTTCTCTAGAACCTTTGACAACAGCTGAGGAGGTGCTAAACTGGCAAAGCAAGAGTCATCTTGCTCAGAAAAGTCACCTGAAGAAGCAGGATAGAAAGCTTGATAAGCTTTCCAGGGCTGTGAAGCAGAATGATGAAGAGATTAAAACAGTTGCCTCCACTGTGGAAAGAATCATGAAAGATCTTCAGAAGAGACTGGTGAAATTAGAAAGTGTCATGCATGAAAAGATTATTGCAAAGTAATTTGATGACGAATTTAAGTCTTTTGACAACAAAATAAGAAAAATGAAGAGAGAGATTCAAAACATAGGAGAAGTCTCTATTCCACCTCTATGACATGTAGAAAGACCTATTTTTTCCAGTTCTTCTGATCTCAGAAGGGATTCACCACCCCTCAAAGGATTCATGGCCTCAGTTATAAGGAATGACATCCTGTTAATCTCTACAAATTTTGTGGAATATGATAAAGAGAAGAAGAGACAGGAAGAATCCAAAAAGAGGAAAAAGAAGGAAGAGAAGGAAAAGGCGTTTGGAGTTTCGACGTCAAATAAGGAAGGGAAAGAAAAGTGGTCTTCTATGATGGCTTTGTATTTTCAGGATTCACAAAGTCCTTATGAAAATAGCTACCAGGATTAAAATTTTGGAACTTTGCAGTATTTACAGCAAAGACCAATTCCAGAAGAACAATAAGCATCAACAGACTCGGCTTTACAAACTAGTTTAGAAAGCTCAGAAGAAGATCTAAGTCCAGTTGAGGAAAAAATTCCTACAGCTTCTAAACCATCTGAAGAAGAGACATCAGCAACATCAACGTCAGAACTCTCATCAGATTTTGAACACTATGCTGATATATCTACCATCATTATGTCCACTCAACATCAAATTGAAGAAGGGAGAAATGTTAAGAACTTCTCCATTATCAGGACAGGATGAAGGTTCTTCAGAAGATCTTGAGCCTTTAGCTTCAACAGGAGTATCTCGACCTTCTAATATGCCCTCACAACCAAGATGAGGTCTTTGGTTCACGTTTGATGACATACTAGTTGCCAAGAGAAGGGAGAGAATGCTTGAAATCAGCGCTTGGGCTGATTTGCAAATATTGAAACCTGGCCATGTCACTGAAGGTATTCTGAGAGAATTAGCGTCCAGGTTCATTGGTACTTTAAGAGACTAGTTTACAACAATGGGCATATCCAAAAAATTAATGTTCACTAGAGTTTCGATTGAAGATGTTATTGGAATGATTCACTAGGAGTTCATTGGACACGCCAACGTTTATGGAAAGAAAAGAAAAGCTGATTATTTCAAAATGAAATGTTGTTCACTACAAAAGAAGGATTTGAACCTTCATTACAAAAGAATGACATATATCTACTATTAGCTAAGAGGATATAACAATAGAGATTTGAAACAAGTGTTTGTTGCTTCATTTCCAGAAAAATTACAACTGGAGATATCAAAACTACTAGCAGTTTCACAACGAGATATTGGTCAATACAGTTTTGGAGAATTGTATCAATACGTGAAACAGACAGTTGTCAGCTTGTGCGAGCAAAAAAATTCTTCAATGCATTTTCCCACAATATCCAGATGAAGAATTTTTGCTTAAAGTCTCACTTGCAGATAAAGTGCAAGGAAAAAGATTGTGATTGCAAAAGTAGTAGAAAAAAGAAGCACTGGAAGAAGTTCCTCAAGTCCTCTAGATCATCAAAGTACATGCCCTTTGGATGGAGAAGAAAGGGCTACAGGACATGGAACAAGAAATAGAGTTTCAAAGAATTTAGGAAAAAGACCACTTCAAAAAAGTCAACAGGGTGTTTTATCTATGGTCAAGAAGGTCACTATGCTCGCAATTGGCCCAACAAAGAAAAATCTGTTAAGTTAATTGAGCAGGTGATGAAGGTTGCTCCGTACAAACCAGATGAAGACCTTGAATCCATTTTCTCTGAGCAGGGAAGTGAGGTGAGCCCAAGAGAAACAGTTTTTACAATGTTATGCTTTGATTCAGACTCAGAGTATTCAGATAGTTCAACATCATCCGACTATCATGAAGTGTTTAAGGCGACACTCAATTTAGACATACAACAGTTCGATGTTCCACACTTAGAAGTTAAAATCCTCCAATCAAAGTGTGACGTGCTAGTCAAAGCTATATGATTTCTTGATTTAGGAGCTGCTCGAATCATGATCAATCCCAAGGTTCTTCCAAGAGCATGGAAGGAAGAACACCATCATTTTGTTGCTGCTAGCAGAAAAGTATTCTCTATAGAGTTTATCACTCAGCAGAAGATTGGGATAAAGTTGTTCCCAGGATTCGTAATTTGGACTCACGTTGTTGGCACACATCTCACAGGGAAAGATGTGCCTATAGGATTCGATGTGATTAGCAAATTGAAGAAGTTAACAATTGGCGCAGAAGGAGTCTATTACAAAAGACATTTCAAGTCATACTCTATGGTTCAGTCTTTGTACAGTCTTACTCCTACAGTCCCAGGAGAACATCCATTGATGACGGAGTATTCTCACTTATTCTCTGAAAGCCATGCAAGCTTTTCACATCCTAGACCACTATGGAAAAATTCAGAGTTTTTTATAAGACTCACATTCAAGAAAAATGAAGACGTCAATCCAACCAAGGCAACTCATCCAGGAAAGACGCTCTCTGACTTAGTCCTAGCCAAGAAAGAATGTCTGCAGCTACTCTGACCAGGCCTCATTGAGCCTACTACTAGTGATTGGGCTTGCCAAACCTTTTATGTTAACAAGCGAAGTGAGCAGGTCAGGGGGAAAAAATGGCTTGTGATCGATTACAAGCCTCTCAACATTTTCCTGAGGGATGACAAGTTCCCTCTTCCAAAGATCCAGTCCTTACAAGTCCATCTTCAAAAGGCCAGAGTGTTTTCTAAGTTTGACCTTAAGGCAAGTTTCTGGCAGCATTGAGTCCATCTAGATGATAGGGCTAAAACAACGTTCTGTATACCTACGACCTAGTACCAGTGGACTTTAATGCCTTTTGGGTTGAAGGTAGCCCCATCTATTTTTTAGAAGGCAATGTTTTGGATCTTTGACCCCATTCTCTATTCAACATTGGTCTACATTGACGATATCCTCTTGTTCTTTGAGGATGAGATAACCCATGAGGCTTTGCTTGCTGAATTCTTTGCTCTTGCAGATAAATATAGAATTATGCTATCCAAAAAGAAGATCATATTGGTCCAGCCCAAGATAGAGTTTATAGGCTCTACTTTTGAGAATGGACATTTTCAAATAGGACCTCACATTGCGGAAGGACTTGAACAGTTTTCAGAAAAAGATCTCACCAGAAAAGAAATTCAATCATTTCTCGGGATTGTAAATTATGTGAGACAGTTCATACCACACGTAATGCAATACACCAGCCAGTTGTCAAAGATGCTAAAAAAGAATGCCCCACCTTAGGGACCAGAACAGACTACAACTGTCCAACAATTAAAACAACTGTGCAAAAAGCCGTCAACTTTAAAGATTCTCGGAGAAGGAAAACAGGTCCTACAAACTGATGCCAACGATGAATACTGGGGAACTGTCCTTTTGGAAGAAGACAACAATGGAAATAGAGAATATTGTGGCCATGCAAGTGGTGAATTCTCTGATGCAGAGAAACATTACCATACAGTCTTTAAGGAGATACTGGCAGTCAAAAATGCAATCAGACATTTTGGATTCCATCTCGTTGGACACAGGTTCTTAATAGAAATGGATAATTCATCATTCCCTAGGATCCTTGAGTTCAAGAATAAGGAGGTACCAGATAGTCAATGTCTCGATTGAATGACTGGTTCAGTCGGTATGAGTTTGAAGTGAAACACATCAAAGGTAACAACAACATTATTGCAGACTATCTTTCTCGGCCTAAAAGAAAGATTCCAGGACAATTGATGATTGATCTCCACCGAAAGAAATTTAAAAGATCAATTCCTATGATCACCTCTAAAGGCACAATCCCACTAATTTTTATGGCGGGACCATCCAGCTCATCTGACCCAAAGTCAGAGTATCTTGTCGTCATGCAGAAAAGAGACTTTCCACCATGTCTTAGTGGAAATGAAGAGCCTAGTCAAATCACTCTTTTTGCTCAGACACATGTGACTCATTTCAGAGTAAAGTTACCATAGATATACTTTACAAGTCTAATACTGAGGTATTTTGTATTCAATCCTACGTATGTCTTCCTCACTAAGCCACACCTTATGGATTCATCTTTCATAGAAGATTTCCTTTGGTTCCTATGGTGTCTGATCACTGCACACAAAATCGCCATTGAGTTCACTGCCTAGGAAATACTTGACCATCTCAATGACGACCAACAGTGCAGATCTTTGCTATGGACTTTCTTTGAATGGTTCGATGATATCACTGTCTGGAGAAAAAATTTATAGATCACCATTGATAATTAGAGACATCTTGGAAGACATGGACAACCCTTATCTAAAGTATATATCTTCCATCGTCCCTACTTCTGCCACACTCAAGGATTTCTATGGACTCAGAACATCTATTATTCTTGGGGTACTGTATATCAGTCTATCCATGGCAACCCTCTGCAACGAGAAAGCTTGGTAGAAAATTTATGCTTTATCAATAATTCGCCATTGCCGCCACCAACGATGTTAGCAGGTTTTCAGACTCGTCCTATAGAGGTTGTCATCACACCATCATTTGTTACAATGACACCTAGCACTATAGGAATGTTTGAAGGTCCATATGATCCACCTGGTCAACTTCAAGATTTAGTCATTGAGGAACTACAGCAGGTTGCTGCTGTCCAACCACCACCAGGATATGAGCTACATAGAGATCCTTTCGGCAATAATAGTGATTTGTCTCCAGAAGAAAAATACCCTTAGTTATACGATGACTGTTCTTCCTATTTCCATCCACTAGGAGATAACAAGGGTACGTGGACAAAGATTAAAGACAAATCACCAAGTTCACCTGTT
>CAODLS010873302.1:0-23148 GCA_948243855.1 Flueggea neowawraea
ATTCCTGAGGCTTGATAACTCCCGTCCTTACAAAAATAACATCATCAACCATCCTCCACACTTAATCAACATCTTAAACACCAAATGATTGGCTCAAAATTGAACGAAACAAATCAGGGCTGGTTAGAACGCTACAAAAGACAGGTTGAAATGGATGGAATATTACATGCCCCATATCAAAGTGTACATGCAAAGCTGAAATCATTTTACAGAGAATATTCATATTCCTTATATAAATATTCAATAGCTGAAACTGAGTTTATTAACCGAAAATATTTATATACCTTATATAAATATTGTTTATCAAAAACGAAAACCGAATATTATTAATCACATAATCTGGATGATTAGTTAGCCAAATCATTAATTATTCTATTTCCAGAACAATCCCAGACATAGCAAAAACATATAATTTAGAAGACACAACCTATGTGATTGAAGTTGTCATTTCACACACCTAAACGCCAAGCCAATAATCCAAATCTCATACCAGGAATAGACATCACATAGCAGAGTGAACAAATGACATACATTGGTGGATGGCTCACCACCTCGGATATCAAACTGAGCTGAAACAAAATTTTATTACCAAAGAATCAGACACGGTAACTGTGGCGATGCAGGATATGTGATATGCATATGCAAATGTAGAAATCAAAACCTCAGACGTCGACCAAAAACCCATTTCAATCGATTATTCAAACTTGTCTCTCAAAATCGATCATCGATGTAAAATTACAAATTGCTCCCCCGACCTATGTAAAGGTGATGTGGAATCTGCCACTAATCAATAAAGGGGTGTGGACTCCGCCACTAGTCAATATCAAATCATGTGTTGGATTAGAACACATGCCTACCAGCATCCCTGGTAACTGAAATTTCTCAGATTATTGGTATACCGAAGGCTACTACTAACCCATAGCATAGGCGTCCCATTTCAGAAAATCAAACCATACTAATACATATTATGCAACAAAGGCATGCAAATCAGCTTCAAAATCAGATAGAGAAATAAATAAATATATATATATATATATGTATATATCTATATAAGTTTCGAGATACAGCCTATGTGTCTGAAGTCTTCATTCACTCATCTGGTGTCCTAAGTTGACAACCCTATCAATCTCCACTAGGTGGCTAATCGTGCTGGTAGGAACAAAAAGCTGAACAAATATATATCAAACAGTTATATCATAACCAAATCAAAATACGGTACTGTGACGGTACCAAAATGTATACAATGCAAATGCATGATCGGACCCTCAAAAGATCCCAAAGATCTGTTTCGAATTAACTTCCATCATTCTTAATCAAAAAATTCAAAATCTGGGCAAAATTACAGTTTGGTCTCCGAGACTTGGCAAATTTCAAAATAGACCTCAAAATATTCTAGAATCACTAACTAGTTTTTCAAGTAGTCAGAATTTCCAAAATGATCCCCAATCTCTTAGAAATCACAAAAGATGAAAAATTACATCATTGATCCCTCCAGGATCATGGCTCACTCGAGTAACAGACAACACCGCCTCACTCGAGTAACGCTTAGAAGTTACTCGAGTGACAACCTACCCAGAATTCGTCTATCGCTAATTAAACTGATAAAAATGGATACCAATCACCCACATTGTTAGTTTTGTGTCGTAGTCCAATCATTGATATACATTGTCATTCTATTTATCATTTAATCAAAAGGCATTTCATTTCATATCTATGAAATATTATATGTTTTATGACGATAAAACTTTCATGAATAGTTTTATTCTTCCTTATGTCATCGAGTGTGACTTGATAGTAAAACCCTAAGGTAAAAGGAATATTATTCTAAATGTCCCTAATCGATTGTTATCATGGGAATGATAACAAACCAAGGTTAGTATGTTGCTAAAAGGATAATCATGTTTTACTGATTATAGATATGAGATATCACTTAAAATATAGATACATGTTAGAGAACATGTATTGGACTGGTCTGCTATGAAAGCACTTCATGGATCAATGTCACAAGTAGCTTTCATGCAGTGGTGATATTTGAGTCCTCTGATTGAAATTTACTATCGACTCCTACATAAGGAATCACATGATTTGATTTGGTCAAACGTCATCCGTAACAGGATGACAATAAATGTCATGATTGGATATGTCATGAATCTTGTAGATGAGTGACAATGAGAGTAACAAATTTGTTCCTCTTATGAAAAGTGATATCTCTAGGCCACTTGATGAGTAGGATTGATGGAATGTATGCATACTCAAATGAATTAATAAAGGGTTATCAATATCATTTGTTATATCAATCTACCTAGGATCAAGAAACACATTAAGCAATATAAGGTTGACATGCGACCATGACTTATGCTTGATATAGATATCGAGAGACAAAATAACTAAATATCAAACTGTGAAAGTTTAACTCAGATCACCAAGGCCATTCGATTTTGGGTTGCCATAATGTATTACTACATACCGCTTAAGGACTTTGGTCCCAAGTTAAGGGATGATGCCCATTGCCAATTTCGAATGGGCCTATTGGGTCACACACGAGAACGAATTGGATTGGTTCACAAATATTCTCTCTCATAGTAGTTAAATTATTAAGATGATTAATTTAATTAATCATTAATAATTTAGGATTTTATGATTTATGTCATAAATATAATATAAGATATTGTTTGTTAATGTAATGAGCTTTTATTATAAATTGCTTCTTATTAAGTTGTGAATATGTTTGAGCATGTTATTATGTGTGACAAAATTCGGCCCATACACATGTATATTAATAAGAGAGTGATTTATTTAATGATAATGTATCATATAATTAAAAGTCCAACAACATTAAAAAACCCTAGTGTAAATTCGGCATACAATCCTACTTTTTAGGAGTATTTATTCTTGTGTTACAAGAAGAGGCAAACCCTAGTAGGACTAGAAGGGAATTCGACACACTCTAAACAAGAGAGAGGTCAGATTCTTGGGGAGGAAGGAAGATAATTTGACACCCAATTTAAGAAGGAAATTTGAAACACTCCTTGTTAAAGAGGTGTGGCCCAATTCTTGAAGGACAAGGCTAAGGTTTTTGGTTAACCCTAATGCACCTATTTAGGTTTTCTCATATGCATATAAATAGGAGCACACCCTTGTCTTATTCCTCATGGCAATAGCTTGGTCGAAATTGTGAGTGTTACAAACAAAGAGAAAAATTATTTGTGAGAATTAGAATTGAGATTCTTGGTGCTAGTACACTTCACCATTCCAAAAGAGTTCGTTTGTATGGATATCTTTAGACACGTTCGCGCAAAGGCAACGTGAGGAAAAGGAGATTCATTTTATACTAAAACTACATCAATATTCCATTTATCCATACAATCAAGCTTTGGTTTTAAGGTAAAAACCCTAAACCCTAATTGTGTATGCTGATGTGCATGGCTCCTTGGTGGAATTCTAGGATAAATTTTTTGTTATTTTTGTTGTGTTATCCTTATATGAATGTCATATTTTAGTTACGAATTCCAACACACGTTGACTCTACTTAACCTCCTGAACACAAATCCATGATCAAATCCATCATAACAAATCAAAATACCCAAAATCGACTAAAAACGAGATGATTCAAACCCATGTATGAACATCCTTGATTTTTATGATTCTAAGTTTAATCTAGGTGGTTCTAGACTCCCAATGACATGATTTCACCACCTCTAACCATAATTCCAACGGAAACATCATGAAATCAAACCCATAAACATTTCCTCAAACCCTAATATGAATGATCTGGCATAAATGAAGAAAAGAGAGGTGTAGAAGTGCAATCTTACCTCAATAAATGTCTAGGAATGATGAACCATGGCTAGAAATGATTTCTAGACTAAATGGGAGTGTTTTGAGTGAGAATTGAGAGAGTAAAGCCATCTGAGTCGGGTGGGGGTATATATAGACCTCTGCCCAAAACAGTGCTGCTTCTGCAAATGCCGCTATGCTCACTTGAGTAATCCATAACTGGTTACTCGAGTAACATTGCCTATGTGTTCATCTGGAAACACGACTTACTCGAGTAATCTATACCTCGTATTACTCGAGTAACATAAAATAAATTATTCGAGTAATCCATGGTCTATCTCATTCGAGTAACGTCTTAATACTTACTCTAGTAACTCCTCTCAAAATCAATAATCATTAACTCAATACTTCAAACGTTCAAGATCTAAACGGAACTAAGCAGAAGACTGCAGATAGCCTTATCAAAATCCAACAGGGTATTACATTAACTTTTTGTACGGAGCTCAGTAAGAGCATGTGCAACCACACTTTTTACAATTCTTCTTAAAAATATAATATTTTAGTTCTACAATTATTTCGAATTTTGAACCCACTCTACTCTTATCACAATCCAACTCTCTTTTTCAACATTTTACTGATAAATTAACTAAAAATTTTAACAAATCTACAGTTCTTCGTCAAACTTAATTAATTATTATTCATGCGTTGATACTATTCATCTACTTTATCAATAAAATATTTTTTAAAATATTTTTTCTCTCCTATACACAAATTTTAAAAAAAAAATAACACATAAATAAAAATAAAATAATATATTTGACTCTCTATATTTGGAGAGTCCGTTGGACGTGCTCTAATAATGTAATTTTTTGCTTTTCATTTCTATTCTCCTTTGTTTAACTTTTACAACTCATTCCCTCTTTCTCTAATCTCTCTTTTCTGTCCATTGTGTCGTCACTTCTCTCTCTCTCTCTCTATTTCTCTTTCTCTCCCCCTCTCTCTATTGTCCCTTCCCTCTCTCTCTCTCTCTCTCTCTCTCTCTCTCTCTCTCTCTCTCTCTCTCTCTCTGATACAATTGAGTTTTACCTTCTCTATCTTGTCTAAAAAAATATCAAACTTCTCTATGACACTAACAATCGTCCACCAATTCTTATCCCTCTATAAAGCTGTCACCCTTTGTTGTCACTTCTCCTCTTCGGTCCCTTCCCTCCAATCTCCGCTCTATCGCTTTTTCTTTCTAATCTCCTCTCTTCTTCGATTACGTCGTTCAATGTCCTCTGTTGACCCGGGGAAGAGGTTATTTTGTTTGTGCCACCGTCGAAAGCTGTTGTCGTGGCAAAGAAGACTATTTGTTACATCGAAGAAGATCTTGTCCTCTTTGCGTTGTCGAGAGCTATTGTGATATGTTCGCACCGCCGTCGAAATATTTTCACTCCAGTAGCGGCTTTGGCTTCGTCTTGTTAAGGCCGACGGAAGACAAGGCTTCGTCGCTTTAAGCATCTTCGGGAAAAAGCTGAGTTTTGGCCTTTTTTTTTGTTTTTCCTGCAGTTTACTTTGTTGCAATTTTTGATAGTTGCATAACTTCTTGCCTGCTTTTGCTTCATAATTGATTTTTATGATTTTTGCCTTTTTTCATTTTTTTATTAAGAGTGGATCTTTTGAGGAGCTCAAAGAAGAAAGGGGGCAGAGAAGTTAGGCATTGATGATGAACTTGCGGGTTTCTAAAAAAAGTTTTATAAGTTCTTTAAAAAGTTTTTAAGGTTTTCAAAAAGTTTATTAGTTTTAAAAAAGCCTTTTAAGGGGTTTTAAAAGGTTTATTTATGGTTTTTTTATTTTTTAAAGTTTTTAAAAGGTTTATTTAAGATTTATGTTTTTATTTAAGGATATTAAAAGATTTATTAGAGGTTTATCTAAGGTTAAAAATCCAAATAAAACTTAAATTAAAAACTGGGAAAAGAAAGAAAACTAACTAGAAATAAAAAGAAATGTGGACTAAATTAAAAAAAAATCAAAAAAGGAAAAAAATGAAAAATTAGAAAAAAAAAAACAGGGGCCGAATTGTTAAAAAAACGTAAAGATTCCATACAGGGTCTCTGTATGGTAGTATTAAAAAAAAGTATAAATGATGTATATTAATTTACAGAAAAAAACAAAGTTCGGTTTCCAACGGTGGTAATTAAATTTTCTTTTGGAGTTAGTTTTGTAAGTTGTCCTTTTTTGTTGGAGGTCCTAGGCGCAGGTTTATTGGCCTATGTTTTGGGTCGGGCCTATCTGGAAGCTCGTGAAATAGCTACCTAATTTACTAATTTTGAATTTGGTTAAACAATAGTCAGTTATGATCAGTATTTTCAATTTTTTTTTATGAATATTTTTTTATTTTTATCAAAAATAGTTATTATTTATACGAATACTAATATGCTCTGGTGTTACTAAAGAATTGTACTTTATTGACACTAAAGTTAACTGTGAAATTAAGGGGTTAAAAATTTATTTTTGAAGGCTGACTCATAAGAAAACATATGTTGTAGTGTTTATGGCTTTGATCTCTCTGCTTTTATGTGTATATTTGCAGTGAGAAACTCACCTATTGGATTAGATTTCAGTCACAGTTTTAATTTGGCGACAGCCTTGGCTTAGAAAGATGAGGAGATAACGGGCAAAGCGTATGAATTTTGAATTAGCTTTCTTCTTTATCAAAAACGAGAGAGAGACTTCCTATAAAAAAATATTTTTTTCTTTGTATCTGAGATTTCGGATGTTGATATTAGATGCTCAGGAAGTTTTTTTATAATTACAAATAAATTATCTTAATTATACACAATCTAATGATTCAGTTAGCCTTACTGGAATTGAACACTCCATCCTTGCACAACAAGTCCCTTTTCTTTTGGTACATTTCCTTGCCCAACAATTCCCTTTTCTTTCGGTACAAGTCCTTGCACAACAAGTAGATGTCACTATGGGTAGTAGTACTATATTAGATTTTGCTCCTATGTCTTATTTTAGCAAAAATGAGTTCAGAAACTACTGAACTTGACTTCGTTCTATTCCCATTCATGGCACAAGGTCACTTAATTCCCATGATAGATATTGCCAAACTATTGGCGAGCAGAGGTGTTATTGTAACCATATTTACCACACCACTTAATGCTATTAGATTCAAATCAACCATTACTCCTGCCAAGGATTTGGATCTTATGATCCGTGTAGTTGAACTTCGATTTCCTTCCGAAGAAGCAGGATTGCCGGAGGGGTGCGAGAGTGCTGACATGTTGAGTTCAATCCCCAGCTTCATCAACTTCTACAACGCCGCCAACAAATTCGCAGAGCAAGCAGAACCTTTGTTCGAGGAGCTAAATCCACGACCGAGTTGTATAATTTCGGATTTCTTTCTCTCATATACTTTACGTATATCCTCCAAGTTTAATGTTCCAAAGATTAGCTTCTATGGACCTGGTTGCTTCGCTCTTTTGACCCATCTAAGTTCACTCTTCAACGACCATTTTTTTGAAAAAAATAACTTCTGATTCAGATTTATTTGTCCTTCCTGGGTTTCCAGACGAAATTAAATTCACAAAAGCCCAGTTGTCGTTTAATGTTGATGATGAAATGGATGCACACAATCCTCCTCATCACTGCTAGAGATATGATTGGTTAATAGGAAGATTGGGTTCAATTCAATCACAATAAAGGGATATTTTACGTCTTTCACGGATTGTATTCAATGCTATTTTTTAGCTTTCCATTTCTATCATTGATGTTAGTCATAGCTGTCACTCATAGTATTTATATGATGTTAATCTTTCAGTGTAATCACGGCTCATGTTAATATTGAATAAAATCTTCTTCCTGTTCTAATTTTTCTTTATGGTATCAGGGCCATTGTGAGCCAAATACACACAACAAATGGCATCCATCTCTCACAACGTTGGCAACTTTGTTACTCTCAAACTCAAACAAGACAATTATCCCTTATGGCGTGAACAAGTCTTGGCTCTTGCAGAAAGTCAAGATTTGGCCGGACATCTCACTGGCGAAACACAAGAACCCAAGCAACCAATCACAGACACTGCTGCCACAGGTGAATCTACACCAGCAACAGAAAAAAAATACAACATGGAGGAAATCAGATCGACTCCTTCGTGGATGGATAATTGGCACTCTTTCTAAAGAAGCTTTTGGCCTTGCCATAGGTCAAGACACAACAAAATCAATGTCACGACCCATAGTCGAGTCCGTGACCGGCGTACGAGGCAGACTGTCTGTGGGAGTATGATCCATCCTATACAAGCATCTGTGATCAGATATACTACCCGACTTATCCAAATATTTATTTAAAACATTTTAAAAATATTTATAAATGAAATAAATCATATCATATATATAAATACCAATATATATATATATATATATATATATATATATATATATATATATGCGTATACAATATATCACAATATGAACAAAAATGAAATCATCAAAGTAAACACCAAAATACAAAAGTGAAGCCCAGTATCCCAATAATAATCCGATGTGGAGTTCTAACGACATGGCATGGTAGAGTCCGGACGAGGGTACTCACTATAGTGAAGAAGTGCCTCACTAGGTCGAGGTACCGATCAGATGTTGTGCGTCCCAAAAATATCACCTGTAAAAGAGGTATAACATGGACAACAGAAGAAAAAAGGATAAGATTCCCTAGTGAGGAAACAACACGTCAGACCGCCTCATACGTGACTCACAAAGACTGGTTTGAAATTCTTTTTCAAAATACTGCACACATATATAGATACCATATAGTATACACACTATATATATAATATATTTTCTGAAATTCATTTTACCAAAACGTTCATATCCAGAACATTCACATGTATTCAGGCAATATATACATATACTTGTGCATTCATAGTATGAGACCATACCAAAGAAATAGTAGTGTGGACTCTGCCACCTGACTACTCAATAAACGTGTATATCTGGCCGGATATATGGTCACCCCAAACCCTGGTGACTAGGGACATAAACATGCAATGGTATGCCAAAGACTACATACTCCATAGTAGGGTGTCCCCATATTAGTCTGATACAGACATAATATTTCACATACAATCATATAATATCTTTTCCTTTATTCCATCATTTACAAAACGCTCTTGTATATATATACTCATATATACTTTATTTTCCATATCAAAACGTTGGTTAATAATAATCATATACCTAGATTATTAATTAACCCAATAATTATTAGTCCATATTTCATGTCAAACCCGACATATCAAAAACAACATATACTCAATTTTGAGAGACACAGTTTATATGTCTGAAGCTGTTATTTCACTCACCTGGTATCCAAAGCTGCAGATCCAGTCAAACACCACTCGTGGGTGGCTGCTCCTGCTGGTAGGCACACAGAGCTGTACAAATACAACAGACATCAAGATACGATATGATATAGTACTGTGGCGGTATCAATGTATGGTATGCAAATGCAAATGATGCCCAACTCTCGACGGCGTCGGGAACTTATGCCAAAATACCCAAACTCTCATTTCGATCCATACTCGACCGAACAAACACTCATATTGGCTGCAATCAGCCTCCCAAGCAAGGATCTAACCTCAGATCCTACAAACAACTTCAAAATCATCAAGAATCCTAACCTTCAAGTTCGGATTTCTTGACCCACTCGACAGAAATCGTCAAATCTTGACTCCCAACATCATATCTATGTATTTCTAACACCTATCTATCATAATACATCAGATACAACTCCAGATCTGATGAGAAATCTACCAAAATTTGGAACCCTAGATCAGATCAAACACGAAATCCTTGGGAACTGAAGCTAGAATCTCGTGGTTACAATCTTAACCAAGCTTAATCTACCCATATTTAACTTCCTTTACAACAGAAAAGGAAGATTTGAACAAAACCCCAAAATTCGTTCAAAACCCTAGATGAACAAATGATGACAGAAATGATGGAAAGAAGAGATTTGAGGACGTTTTTTTACCTTAAGAAATGGAAAGGAAGTGTTGAGGAGTGATTGCAATTGCAGAGGAGTAGTTGAGAGAGTGATTTCGGTGGTTGGGATGGGTTATGACAGCAAAGATTCGTAGGTGGGTGTACTTATAGACACTCGAAACTGAAACGTGGCATTTCATTTAATGCACGCGGAAAAGGCCCATCTACGTGAGTTGAACCTTCCTCTACGCACGTTGACGGAGTACTACGTGCGTAGACGAAACATCTGTGCGCGTAGACGGAAGATCTGGCGACCTTTCCCTCATGGATCAAGGATCAACGTGTGCACCACCTAGTGCTATGCACGTAGATCATTATGCTTACCACGGTTTCAAGTCAAAATAAAGTCCAACGTGTGCATACATCTCCAACGCATGCAGACGTGCACAGGCAAGTTCACGGTTCGGGTCAGACATCCATCTACGTGCGTAGAACTAGCTTCAACGCACATAGATGACCCTCTGGCCTCAATCTATGTGCGTAGAACAATCCTCAATGCACACAGATGACTCTCAACGTGCTTTGCACACACAAAACCACCTCCAAACATTTTCGATCGAAGTTTAACACCTCGAAACCCAGAATTTCTCTGAAGTCTTGACAGAATACCATCAAATTTTGGTCAAAACAAACGGGATATTACAATCAGTTTGGGATACCTTGAAGGAAGCTTATGCTTAAGATTCTCAGGAAAGAGAATTCACTCTCCGTCAATAATTGACATACCTCAGCAAAGATGACAACATCACCATTGGTGAACATATCCGCAACGTCAAAGGGATATACGATAATCTTGCAGCCATTGGAAGCCCAGTTGCAAACAAGGTTAAAGTCTTTTCCCTTCTTACAAGTCTAGGTCCAAAGTATGAATCTTTCACCACTACTATGTTGAAACCACCACGTCTCTCCTACACTGAATTGGTGTCCTTGTTACAAGGATATGAACAACATCAGAATTGGTTCACAACCAATACCTCAACTCATCAACTTGCCTTTTATGGGCAAAAACAACAATCTGGCTCTCGTCAAATACAGAACAATTTTAACTCAAATGGACGTGGCTTCCAAGCACACAACCCACGCTTCAATAATTCGGGGAACAACAGTCCTGGTGAACAAACCAGCTCTAACAACAAGCACAATTTCAGCAATCGAAAGCCTCCTCCACCTGGGCAACGTCGAATGACACCAACGGAGAGGGAAATGTATCAAAGTGAAACTTGTCAAATTTGTGGTGTTACGGTACATGTCGCAAAAATATGTTGGCATCTATCCAAACACGCACAATCATCCGATGAAATTCCAAAGGCATTAGCGGCTCGCACTCTTGATAATAGTGCTTTTGACACCAAATGAACAACCGACACAGGTGCTTCTCAGCACATGACAGGTAATGTCACGACCCATTTCCAGGACCATGACATGTGTACGAGGCGGACCGTCTATGAAAGCCCGGCCCATCCCACACAAGTCTTCCAAAGAATCAGAATTGCTACCCATCATTTAATTTTCCAAAACATTTATTTGGAAAAACATTTAATAATTTAAAACCATTTATATATATAACTCAATATATATAAATATATACCAAAATGTATACAAATCATATACTCTGGTAAAACCAAATACAATAAATATATCAGAGTATACAGACAATCTAACACCCCACAATAATCTGGTACGGAGCTCTACAAAATAAAAGAAGCCCGAACAAAAGGCATCCTAACCAAAATGTCTCCTCACGGGTGTTCGAGATGCGGAATGTATGCCGAAACCAAAATCTGTGCACCTGGAAAATAGAATCATCCACAACAGAAAATAAACGGGGGTGAATCCAAGTGAGGAATAACACTTCAGAGCACCTCATACGTGCCTCACAGAGTCTGTTTTGAAAACAATTCGCAATACCACAAGCAGTATTCAATAATATATAAATATACACGCTATACAATAATAGCCTTTCGAAAATCCATTTCGAAACCATTTGCAATCACAGCAAACAACATGCACGAAGGCGTATTAAAATCATTTAAGATTTTAAATCCATATTTTCATGTCAAAACATATACAAGCGATATGAGACTAAGCAAGCCTGATATGGACTCTGCCATTTATCATGAAAAGTGTGGACCAGCCATAGTGATGAGGACCTGCCTCTATTATAAATAAATCATGTGCCTGATTGGGGCAACATGGCTACCGACAAGCCTAGTAGCTGGACTTTATCAATCATTGGTATACCAAAAGCTACATACCTAGTAGCACAGGTGTCCCCATATCGAAAATCAAACCATAGTAACATATAGTACCAAATCATATCATGCAGTCCAACATTTAAAATCATATCAATATATATATCATTTCAAATTCAAAATCGATTATTACATAAATAACCATTTTTATCTCAGCCAATCCTTTAGATTAGTCATTTTCAGATAAAATTTCACACATCAAAAACAAGCAAATAGAGTTCGAGACACAATCAATGTGTCTGAAGTTACTATTCACTCACCTGGCAATCCAAGCTAAAGCACCAGTCAAGTCCCACTCGTCGGTGACTGATCTCGCTGGCAAGAACAGGAAGTTGTACACATAACACAACACAAATATCACAATGTGGTACTGTCAGAAATACCAAATGCATGATATGCAAATGCAGACTTTCAAAGTCGCCCAAAATATAATCTGAAAGTGAATCTATCACTTTCGAGTCAAAATCCAAAATCTACGTAAAATTACAGTTTGGTTCCCGACTGATGTAAAATTATGTTTTAGTCCATGAGACTTGAAAATTCATGAAACTGTTCCCGAGGTACCTTGAGATTACTGACTCGTAATTCATTAGTCAAAATCCTCAAATTCGACCCCGAACTCTCAGAAAACACGAATTTATCTTGGACTCGTAAAAATTACAAGTCAGTCCCTATGATCTCAAACATCATATTATCCTCAAAGTCTCTAAAATTCACAATTTTAACTACGGCAGAAAGTATTTGCAAAAACATCCTAATTCTGCCACGTCGGGAAAATATTTGCGAAAATGCCAAAATCGCGTTCCGCTTGCTACCCGATAAAATCAGACACGCATTCCCACTCAAATTCGTCCCCTGAACACGAATTTGAACTCAGATTTCACAAACAATCAATATATTTCCCACAATTTGGAAAAATCCGAACCAAACCCTAGCTTCTCCAAAAACACAAAATTTCTTGATTCAAAGCTTAAATCACGTTCTTACAAGTCCTCTAACACTTATTCTAACATCAAGTAATTCATAATCATGAGAAATCAAAACCTATGTGATTTTCAGACCAAATGTTGCATGTGCGAATCAAAGCTCAAAATGATGTTTAAATGGAAGAAAATACGTTGATCTTACCTCAGAAGTGGACTAGGGACATTGGGAAACCAATGTGGAGAGATTCGGACGAGTTGAGAGAGTTTTGAGTGAGAAATTGAGAGAAAAATGACGGAATGACGTGTTTTGGCCCGTTTTATGCACTGCATATCAAAGGCAACGTACGTCGTACATAGTGGCAACGTACGTCGCGACCCTATAACGTACGTGGTAATACGTCCAGTAGCTACATGTTTCGAATAAACACACCTCAACGTTCGTCATAGTCAGACAACGTACGTTGGTCATCATCGTCCCAGATAACGTACGTCTTACCTATGTAACGTACGTCATGGTGCTTTTTCAGACAACGTATGTCTTGCACAACGTGCTACGTACGTTGTTCACTCTCCCATCACATACTCGACGTCTCACGTTTCCCCACATGCACCGAACTTCCCTCGAGATTAGATGACACCTAATCCTCGACAAATACGTTCGATTACCTTCAAGGTCAAATCAGACTCGGTCAGAAGTCTACAGGACTCCTAACCAAAATGGGTGGGATTTTATAGGTAACTCTGGTATGTTAAAGAACAATTGTCCATACTTTGGTAATGACTCAGTTTTAATCGGAAATGGGGCATTGCTAGGCATAAAATCTATTGGTGATGCTACCATCAAAAGTGGCAATCGAAGTCTTCCACTAAAAAATGTTTTACATGTGCCTAACTTGAATAAAAATTTATTATCTGTTAGTCAGCTTACTGATCATTACCCTTTGAATTATGAATTTTCTAACGTGGATTTTTGTATTAAGGAAAGGGAGACAGGTCGCAAAGTGATGACAAGACAACGCAAGAATGATCTTTATGTTATTTCCAGCCTCCATGAATTACATTTCTCTTGTAGGTTCAAGTCCAGTACTACTGACTTGTGGCATCAGCGGTTGGGACATCCTAAAAAATCCACTCTTCAACTGTTACAACAGCAAGGGTTGATTGATGTCTGAGGATCTAATAAGTCACCATCCTTTTGTGATAGTTGTCAGTTCGCCAAGCTTTGTAAATTGCCTTTTTCTTCTTCTGATAATAAAAGTTTGTCTACTTTTAATAAAATACATTGTGATTTATGGGACCATCACCAATTTCATCTCTTAACAATTTTCGCTACTATGCTTGCATTATTGATGACTTTTCACGTTATACTTGGATAATACCATTAAGAAAGAAGTTTGATTTTGTTGATGCATATTTGGCCTTTGAACAATATGTTTTTCGGCAATTTGACAAAAAATAAAAATATTTCATTCTGATGGAGGTGGAGAGTTTATCAACTCCAGACTTCGTTCTTATTTTCAAGCATAGGGAATTATTCATTAAATTTCATGTGCGCACACTCCAGAACAGTCAGGTATGGTAAAGCGTCGTCATAGAATAATTCGCGAACTAGGTATGGCAATGTTATTCCATAGTGGTGCTCCTTTATATTTAGGATGAAAGCCTTTAAAACAGCTGTTTTTGTTCTTAATCGCTTACCATCAAGTGCTATTAATTCTGATACACCCTATTTTAAAATGCATGGAGTTCATCCTCAGTATGGTTTTCTGAAGGTTTTTTGCTCAAAATGTTTTCCATATACTTGGGACACACATAAAAAAAAGTTTGATCCGAAGACTATATCCCGTGTTTTCATTGGTTATAGTGATCAGCACAAAGGGTACAAATGGTTTCACCCATCTGCCCAAAAAATTATCATTTCATGTCATGTGGTTTTTGATGAAACCACATTCCCATTCAAAGATCCACATAAAAATAATTCCAATTCTTCAAATGATCTTTGGATCATTCTTTTTGATTCTTCTATCTAACAATATAACCCTATTGCAGGATGCAACTACATGTGATCCTCCTCTTTCATCTACTATTTTACATCAACAAGATCCACCACTCCCAGGAGTTATCGAACCCACTTCGTCACCTGCCATAGCACCACAAAGGGATTCACGTCTAGCATCAGCCACGTCGCCTAATTCAAGTCTTGATATCACGGGTCCTTCTCTTGACATGGCAGGATCAGCTCACGAGGTTACAGTAGAATCTGTTCACGCACTATCAGTTCAACAATCCATCTCTTCTTCTCCAGACATTAGCTTGGAATCAACAACAACTTCATAAGATAACATGCCACTGGAACCGATACTACCTCAACGTAACTCTATGGTCACTCGATCTCAGGTTGGGATTCATAAACCAAATCCGAAGTACACTCTTCTTGCGACAGTTGGATAGGATATCCCTCGTATACAATTGACCACTAAAGTCGCGCTTCGTCATGAAGGGTGGAAATCAGCCATGCACCAAGAGATGGATGCACTTCATCGCAACAACACCTAGCAACTTGTTCCACGTACCCCTAAGATGCATGTAATCGGGTCCAAATGGGTTTTTAAACCAAAACTTAAACTGGATGGGACTCTCGATCGACTGAAAACACGACTCGTTGCCAAAGGTTAAAATCAGATAGATGGCATTGATTATACAGAGACATTCTCACCTGTTATCAAGCCTGGCACCATCCGTCTTGTACTTAGTCTGGCTCTTGCTCGACATTGGGATATTCGTCAACTTGACGTAAAAAATGCCTTCCTACATGGTGTCATTAATGAGAATATTTATATGGAACAACCTCTTGGCATGGCTTATCCAAATTTTCCATGTGTGCAAACTTCAACGAGCTCTCTACGGCTTAAAACAAGTGCCTCGTGCCTGGTTTGATCATTTTAGTATTTTTCTTTTAAACCATGGTTTCTTTTATAGCTTAGCTGATCCGTCTTTATTTGTTTTACATTGTTCTCTTGGTACTCTAATCCTCCTTTTATATATGGATGATATGCTTGTTACAGGTTCAAATTCACAACTTCTAGCTTCTTTTATCTCTTACATGCTGAATTTGCCATGAAGAATCTCGGCCCCATTCATCACTTTCTCGGCATTGAAATTACAACAACACCAGAAGGGTTGCATCTCTCTCAGTCTCATTATGAGCTTACTATTCTCGAGCGGACTGGCATGTTAGATTGCAAGCCGATGAGCACTTTGATTGAAGCAAAAACAAAAGGTCTCGACAACATCTTGCTACATGATGACCCCACGCATTATCGCGACATTGTTGGTGCTCTGCAATACCTCACCTTGACTCGACCATATCTCACTTACAGTGTCAAATTTGTGTCTCAATTCATGCATGCACCAACTCAATCGCATTTCAAAATGGTTCGTCGCATCTTGCAGTACGTGAAAGGAACAATCAACTACGGCCTTGATTTCACTTCCCACTCATCTTTGGACCTCCGGGCTTTTTTTGATTCAGACTGGCTGGTTGTTCCATTACCCGTCGGCCAACTACATGCTATTGCATTTTCCTCAGTCACAATCCGGTCTCTTGGTGTGCCAAAAAAAACACACGGTTTCGCGTTCCAGCACAGAAGCCGAATATCGAGTTATGGCAAATACTGCAGCTGAAGTGACATGGTTGACATACATTCTCAAAGATCTTGGGGTTCAGCAATCTCAGCCTCCAGTTCTTTTTTGTGATAATACTAGTGCACTACAAATGACTATCAATCCGGTGTTTCATGCTCGGAGCAAGCACGTTAAGCTTGATTATCACTTTATGCGTGAGAGAGTTGCTCTCGGTCTTCTTGTTACCCACCATATCTCTACATCACATCAAGTAGCAGACATTTTCATCAAGCCAATGTCTAAAGCTACTCTTGCTTTCCACTATCTCAAACTTCGCCTCTGACCCCGACAAAGTTTGCAGGAGGATATTACAACGTTACGACAGCCCACCTCCCAAATCAAGGAATTGGAGCCTGATGAGGATTGTGTCTCCGAGAGATAAGGTAGTTTCCATCTTGGGAGAAATAAGGATGCACACAATTCTCCTCATCACTTCTAGAGATATGATTGGTTAATAGGAAGATTGGGTTCAATTCAATCACAATCAAAGGGATACTTTACGTCTTTCACGAAGTGTATTCAGTGCTATTTTTTAGCTTTCCATTTCTATCATTAATGTTAGTCATAGCTATCACTCATAGTATTTATATGATGTTAATCTTTCAGTGTAACCACGGCTCACATTAATATTGAATAAAATCTTCTTCCTGTTCTAATTTTTTTTTAGAATTAACTTAAAATACGTGTTAAGAGAAAAGTCTATATTTCTTGAGCCATAAGATCAACCGTAGATGGGAGCTAATCACATTCATATTATGTTTAAAATTTGAACGAATTTTATCGGAAATTTTAAATTCTCTTTATAAATAGTCTTATCTGATTTTTCTCAAAATACAATTTACTTTCCATGTGAGATTAATTAGAGTGGTTGAGTGTGTATTATTGAATTTAAGATCTTAAATTCAATCCCTTGTAGTAATAAAAAAAGTGATTTTTACTTAATTAGCTTTAAAATTTTGTCAAATTACGAGGAATTTGGAAATTCTTTTTATTATTTTGCAAGGTTGCTCATACCTGCAAATACGAATGTTTTCACCACGCAACAAATCTATTTTTTATATATTTACATGCTCACTTCAATCTCTAGTTTTGCAGGATCATTAACATAAATTATTGATTGCATGTATGTATAAATGTATACCATGGTTCATGAAGATTGGCATGATTTTACGGCAATAAACTCGATGAAGTATATATAAGCATTAAACAACCTCAAGCAAGAATGTTCTTCCTTCGTAGTAGTATAATTCGACTGGACTGGGTAGAGACGAATAAAAAAAAGTTGAGCTTGAGCACTGCCTCTACATGCAAAACCTCTCACAACATAATAAATACACGGCCTGCGGCAGGTAGGATTTGTTTTTTATTCAATTAAGCTTTATTTTCAAAGATTTTCGGTATTTTTCCACTAAATTATACTACCTAAATGAAGGAATTATGTATGAAAAAGATAAAGCTAAGCTCAACTGAATTGCATGCCCTCTTTGCATCAAATTTCTAATCAAGTGCACATAATTGATTGTTGTTGATATCATGATTATTGTTCTCATTAAGGAAATCAAAGTTCCTTTAAAGTGAAACATCCTTGTAACTAAAATGCTTTGTGACAAAAAAAAAAGGTGTATTAGGGATGGGGCATCAAATGGTTTCTCTAATCATGAGCCACCTCGGTGCTTTATTAGGATCAACTTTGTTTATATTAGTACTTCTTATGCATTCACAGCTATTTAACCTGATGTGCTACTCCGATTAAAGCAATAATTTCTTTTCACTATATTTGGGGATTAACCTTATTACAATATAAGAGCGGGTAAATTCTCTATTCTTTTAATAATATCATATACTCTTGTTCTTATCTAACTCATGTTTTTAAATTTATATAGTACAGTTTAAGTAATTAAAGTACTTTAACTTATCTTGTATATTCGTAATGCACTTCCTTTTATAATTTTTATGTATCACTTTTTTAGGGAAAATTTTTATATATCATTTAAGATCATTAGTTTTTTGTTTAATCAACTGTCACTCACATGTCTAATCGTATATATGCTAAATATCTATATTATTAATTATGATTGTTATAAGTTGTACGTTAATTGTTGTTATTATTATTATTATTATTATTATTATTATTATTACTTATGCTTGAATAGAAAAATTCTTTATATATGAACTAAAAAAAATAATTCTCTGGTCTTTATTATTTTAATCACAATCATATTTAACTATTAAATACTAAAAAAAAATCATTATTTTAATCACTTAGATTTTTCTACATATTTATTTAACTATTAAGTACTCTTTACATGCACTAAATAATATATACACAAACTATTTTGCACATCAGTTTAAAGTACCTTTAATTTTCTCCGGATAAGAGAAACAATCCTAGTTTATTGATTATTTTACAAGACAAAATATATCTAAATAATTAAATTTATAAAAAAATAACAATCATTAAGAGTAAGACTAAGAAAAATATGGGCCTCTACATATTAATTAAAAGGAAAAGATTATGTAATAATAAATGCATTATGGTTACATTAGTACAAATTTATCAAAAACATTTCAATTGAATTGTATTGCATGTAAAGTATGGGTTTCCACATTAGTATTATAATTAATATAAGAGGCGTATTACGAAAATCATAGATATAAACACACTCAAACATGACTAAATTTTTATGATTGCTATTTTTTTAATTTTTTACTTCCTACATAAACGATTAAATGCAAATATACACAATTTTGCAGTAGCTAGTATTGCAAATTAAGTAAAAATGACTGAAATTTACTAGTGATGACATAAGAAAACAAAAAAACAAGAAAAAAAGAATGAAAATGTATACGTAGAAGATAGAAGACGAAATGTAAGGGGTCTCACAATCTCTCTCTATCGCATTTACACCTCGTCTCCCACCATAAATGCTCTTACACCCTCTCTATACGCTCTGCATTTACTTTCTCAACCTTTCTGCCACATCCTCTCCCACCTGTTCCCTCCCTCTCTTCCCCTTACCTTCTTCCCTCTCTTCCTTCACTACCCTCCTCTCTTCCCTTCAAACCCTTTTGGTCAAACCCTAACCAGCTTCTTTTAAGGCTTCCAAAGCTGCTGCTTTTCATTTGAACCGGGTAAGTAATAACCATCCATAAGGTCTTGATGGGAATATTATTATTGATAATTGTCATGAAGTTTGATATAATATTACAAGTAGTGAGCGATTTTGTGGGGTGGGGTGTCATAAAAATTGAATCTTTCTGAGTTCTAATGACATGTAATCTGAATGGATATTTCGGTTATCAAATTTTTTTTGCAGACAGAGAGACAGAGAGAAACGTAGCGAAATCTTCGTGAACGTTATGTAATCTTATTTGATAGCAGCTTTAATATATTAGTAGTATAAGAGTTGAAATTAGTGTGCTCAAAAAGCGGATATCTATCCATCTATCTCTCACTAACTTTCTGATCATTGTCAACACTTTATGCTATTTTTTCTAATTCTGGTCTTTTGGCACGTAAGATTAAAAAGCCTCAAGACTTTTTCCTTTTCCAATTTAAATACTTCTATGGATAAACCAAAACACTCTGTCTACAAGTCCTTTCTGCTCTTTTGATACTTGTAATCTTCCTATTAGACCTTTCTCAGACACTTTTAGAGAATCTATTATAAATCCAAACCCCCACACGTCCAAACAAACCTACCTTCCACCACCCACAACCAAGACAAGTAGAGTTTAGTTTAGAAGATTTTGCTTAGGGTTTGTTCTTGTTGAGCAGTACTTCCAGCTTCTTCAATGGAATTAAAGTCTCAGCCAGTGCTCGTCTTCTTGGCAAGCTAATCAAATTACAGGTAAAGTTGTGCTATCATTTGGTGGTGCATTTTGGGATTAATCATGGTTTAACAATGGTTCTCAACAACATCCTTTTCGATGTACGCTAGTAAAAGGTTTCTTGGGAGAAGAGGGTGTTAACGCGTTTACTTGATGATGATATGGTTTGCACAGGCTTGTCTTTGTACATGCAAACATTACTACAACTCTGACATGAGTGGAATCCAGATCACTTACTCTATATGCATCCCTCTACCATATTTACTATTATGTTTATTTGTGCATATAGGGTTCATTTTATTTTCTTTTAAAAAATTGTAAAATTTAATTATTACCCTTTTTTTAACTTATTTTTTGGTGCAGATTGGAAATTCGACCTTGGTTTATAATTTAAGATTATAAAATAAAGAGGGTACTTAATGATCAATATTTTCCAACCAAACATGTTTGAGAGTCAGCATATGTTCGAAATGGGCCCCAAACCCAGTGAGAATGAATTAGGGAAGCTCAAAGAAGATGACTATGAAACCAAATCAGGCACCGAAACTATGGAAGCTCCCTCCGGAGATGATCAAGATCCCAACCAGCGCTCTAAAAGGAAGCGTTACCATCGCCACACCCAGCAACAAATCCAGGAAATGGAAGCGTAAGCTCTTAAATAGTTCATAACTGAAGAGAGTGATTTATATATTGATCGCGATTGTTTCGTTGACATAAAAAAAAATTGTCAAATCTTTTAATTTTCAGGTTCTTCAAGGAGTGCCCTCACCCAGATGACAAGCAAAGGAAGGAGCTGAGCAGGGCGTTAGGACTAGAGCCGTTGCAAGTCAAATTTTGGTTCCAAAACAAGCGCACTCAAATGAAGGTAACGATTTTTTGTCCTACATTTTAGGCCTTCTATTTTTTCTTACATCTTTGTTAGTTGCAACACTAATTAAGCCACATAATTAATTATTTTCAAATTAATTTCTTGATAAGTAATATTTTTTTGATTAATATATAGGCTCAACATGAAAGGCATGAAAACTCAATATTGAAGGCTGAGAATGAAAAACTGAGGGCAGAGAACAATAGGTGCAAAGAAGCCTTAGCAAATGCATCTTGCCCTAACTGTGGCGGCCCTGCTGCTCTCGGTGAAATGTCCTTCGATGAGCAACATTTGAGGATTGAAAATACTCGTTTGAGAGAAGAGGTCCATTATATTATTCAATTTTTTTCACAATTCATTTTATTTGCTCTATCAAAAATCGAATTCTCGACACACTAATGTTCAATGCTTAGTAACAATGAACTACTAACTCATTTGTTAAATGACATTTTTTTCAAAATTCTAAAGTATACTTTTTGTTAAACAAAGAAAAATTAAATTGGGATGAAATTTTGTTTTGTTACAGATTGATAGGATATCTGCAATTGCTGCCAAGTATGTGGGGAAGCCATTGACTTCTTTTCCCAATTTATCCCCTCAATTACATTCTCGGTCACTCGACCTTGGACCTACCAATTTCGGTGCACAATCTGATTTTGTAGGGGAGATGTATGGAGCTTCTGACCTTCTTAGATCAGTGACGGGGCCCACCGAGGCAGACAAGCCAATGATAGTTGAACTTGCTGTTGCAGCCATGGAGGAACTTATGAGAATGGCTCAGGCTGGAGAGCCTTTGTGGGTTCCTGATGAACACAACTGTAGTGAAGTTCTCAATGAGGAGGAATACTTGAGGAATTTTCCAAGGGGAATTGGACCCAAACCTTTGGGATTGAAATCTGAAGCTTCAAGAGAGTCTGCTGTTGTAATCATGAATCATGCAAACCTTGTTGAAATTCTCATGGATGTGGTAGGTTCAATTAATCTTTATTTAGTCTTTGCATAAGCAATTCAAATTTAATATACCGAGCCAATTTGGTTAATTAAAATATTAATTTGATTTTCAGAATCAATGGTCCAGTGTGTTTTGTGGCATTGTGTCAAGTGCAATGACACTAGAAGTGCTATCAACAGGAGTGGCTGGAAACTACAATGGAGCCCTGCAAGTGGTAGTTACTAAAAACTTGATAACAGAATAACAGCTTCCTTAATGAAAATTTGATCCAAATATTATTTTAATTGTGTTTTGAGTAACACAGATGACAGCTGAATTCCAAGTGCCTTCACCACTAGTGCCGACCCGGGAGAGCTACTTCGTGAGGTACTGCAAGCAGCATGGAGATGGGACATGGGCAGTGGTTGATGTCTCCTTGGACAATTTGCGTCCCAGTCCAATTTCAAGGAGTAGAAGAAGGCCATCAGGTTGCTTAATCCAAGATTTGCCAAATGGCTACTCAAAGGTACTACTCACTCAAACTAGCTAAAATATCACCTCATTATCGCCCTTGATCATTTCCATATCTATCTTATGAGAAACATTTGTACTTTTTTTGTTTGATTGTTAGCATATCTGCTTTGATGGTGTAGGTGACATGGGTTGAGCACATAGAAGTCGACGACAGGTCTGTTCACACTACATACCGGCCCCTAGTTAACTCAGGCCTTGCTTTCGGAGCAAAACGTTGGGTTGCTACCTTAGATCGACAGTGTGAACGTATTGCAAGCTCAATGGCCATGAACATTCCAGCAGGAGAAATTTGTGGTAAGCAATAGTCTGAATTTT